>ADNK01002868.1:0-32356 GCA_000320545.1 Bigelowiella natans CCMP2755 | reverse complement strand
ATACTTCGCTAGCTTCTGGACAAGACAAGCAATTGTTGGGTGGGGGTAACGGCCTGCAGGGGGGTGGGGGAAGGTGATGGCGGTGATGCTGCTTATGCTGATAAAGAGGACGACGACGATGGTAATGATGATAATAATGATGTTGATGATGGTGATGATGGTGATGGTAACTATGGTGATGATGACGACGATAATGATGATGATGATCGGGTTACTTCCCAAATCCTTCAACTTCGATGAGAGCTCTGTTGATGCAAAGAATACAACGAGTAGTCAGTGCTCAGAACGGGGGGGGAGGGGTTGCGATTCTGCGACTAGAGCACGCAGTTAGTTATTTACAGTATTTGAAAGAAAACCTATGGTAGCGTGGCGCATACACATTCTCTCTCTCTCTCTCTCTCTCTCTCTCTCTCTCTCTCTCTCACACACACACACACGAAGTGGCGCATCTACCTAATTCCTGATGGCCTGATGCTGCCAGAGTGCTGTCCTTGCCGTCCTTCCAGCTGCACTGATCTCCTCTCTCAGATCTGCAAATTTGGAGAAAACAGAGCGAGTTCCGTCTCCCCCCCCCTCCTCGCTTTGCTGCGAGTCTACATCGTCGTCTCCGTAGTCCTTTACGATGTCGTCGGCTACTATTTTAGTCTTGTTTTGTGCTTTGGCGTTTCGCTTTTTGTCATATCTGAATTCAAAGAAAGAGAAAGGGGGGGGGGGGGGGGGGCGAGAGAGGGAAAATCTCGTACTTATTCTCTCTCTCTCTCTTTCTCTCTCTTTATGTGTGCGTGTGTGTGTGCGTGTAAGTGCGTCGTAGTGTTACACAAACGGTTGATTAGCCTATCACGTACAGGTATTTGTCCAAACGCGACGATCGCTTCTCCCCAGCTGCTGCCGACCCCGCGGCCGGCGTCTCCCCCCCCACCTCCATGGCCTACCACGTAGTTATCAGAACTTAGCTTGCTCGTTGAAATCAAGCATAACAGAGTGGGGTCAACGAATATATCAGTATATAATATATATATATATATATATATATATATATATATATATAGTTCATCACATACATATTATTAACAGATATCAGCCACCATAATGAGAGGAGGACTAACAAGAGCGGAAATATACACTGGAAATCATCTATACTGCCATCGTCATCCATCGTTCACTTGCAGTAAGGCCATTGGCTACATAGATTTCCAGATACTACTCCAGTTTCATCTCTCTTCTAAATACCGTTCTCTCCGCTCATTGTCTTGCGCTTGCCTGCTTCTCCAGCGACCGCAGCCTCTACGTCGCTGGTAGGCTCCTCGTCTTTCGAGAAGTAGACCTTGTATAAACCATGCACATCCCGGAAGAGGGATCACGATTGCATCGCAGAACGATATACATATATATAAATATATATGTATATATAATATCTAGAAAGGACAAATCCGTCAAAAACACGTTTCCCCCCCCCCGAAAAGGGGATCCTCCGAATATAGCCGCTGAAAGCCGCTCTCCCGATCTTCCCCACACGCGATGTTTGACAAGCCGTCCATGCAAATGGGGGGGGCAAATGGAGGGGGCCTGAAGAATGGGGTCGTTGCGCAACAAATTACCTCTCCGAGACGATCGTCGTCTTGAGTGGTAGATGAAACGTCATCAATGGTTATGTTTCTTTGGTTACGAGCATTGGCATTCATTTTCAGCCATCTTTCTGCCTCATCCTAGTGTATATATATATATATATATATATATATATGTAAATTACACGTACAAGCAGACACAGGCGAGCACGCCCGCGTAGAGAAAAGAGAGGTAGATAAATAGAGAGAGAGAGAGAGAGAGAGAGAGAGAGAGAATATACACACAAGTTAATATGCATTGAGAGGGTTGTTACGAATACGTGCACTTGAATAACCACAAAGAAAATTTTAAAAAAATTGTGCACATAAGATAAAGAAAATTTGCAACTCGATTGCTCAACTCCGTAGCTCATGCATTCGTTGCCTTCTACTTCCTCTCCACGTCACCTTAGCCGCCCCGACTCCTGTGCGTGCAGTCCAGAATTTGTCAAGTTGCTGAACGAAATTTTCCCTCCATTTATACTCCTCGGAATCGTCCATCTCTCCGATCCTTGCATTTGTTCTAAAAGATAATGGTCGTATTGTTAGAGAGGGGTGGGGGGATTTCCTACATCGCAGAATAACACACCCGATGATCGGCAGGTCTTTGCCACGCCTCCCCCCACATTGCTTGAAGAACATCAAAGCGATGCCAAGGAAAATTCCAATGTGGATCGTCCTCATTTCCTGAATCAGAGTATCTGTTAAGGAGCGGACAAATCATTTTCTCATTATCCCTAACCCTTCGATCGGGTGGGCGAGCCCGAGACCGGGCACGAACCCGGGGCCGGCACGTGCTCCTTTCCATTTTGCTTTCTGCTGGCGCTCATATTCTTGTCTTTGTGCAAAATCATCCTGTGATTTTACAAAATGATTTCTCCCGAAATATTCGCTGCAGAACTTTGTCGCGTAAGAAAATAATCCTGCTGCCTCGTACTTACGACTTGAACAGATGATCAGGACTTTCCCCCCCTTTTTTTAAGAAGCATTTCTGCCTTCTTGATCAGTTAAAGCATCGATGGAATGGCAAAACCTTTTTCTCATTCCATGTCGCTAGACCAAAATATTAGGCTTCTCTGAAAACGAATGCAAATTCGAATTGGTTCATCGGTCCGATGATCCTTTGGTGTTTCCTACACAGTGCTTCGCACATGCTCCGCTCGAGCTCTGCACGCGCCGAGAAAAACAGCCTGTGTTTTCCAAAGATTTACCTTCGACTCCCACTCTCTCATGCATAAACGGCAACGGGATCATTTGGCAAGCAGAGATTTTCTCCAGGGAAAACAAAACCGTTTTTACTGAGACGACATAGTTTTGACTTTGTCGTAAGAAATATTTCCAGTGGTTTTCCTGATGTTTTTGTTGAGAACAAATGATTTCTCTAAGTGACAGAGCGTGCTCTCCAAACGCTCCTGGCAGATCTCATATCCCCTCCCTCCTCCAAAGCTACTTCCCCTCTCCAAGAAGATACACACTATCAACATTGCATTCCACGCGATGGGTACCAACGAGGACACAACTCGGGTAGCGGCCGAAAGAAGAATGGCGATCGGGGCGCACCTCAGAAGCAGGGGCTCCAAAGTTGTCATCATCGGCCTTTTGTTTGGCATCTGGCTCTGCTTCTTCAGTATAAAACTGGTCGCAAGAGACCCAACGGATATCCATGAAGAGCCGTCGAAGCCGTCCTTGGCCTCCGGACCGGCTCGCCATCGAGCCGCTTCACCGAAGCTCCTGGCGAATGCAAACGGCCTCCAGCACCAGAAGAATATCGTTCTCATCGTCATCGACGACTTGCGCGTTTTCAACCCGCCCCCGGGCGCTCTTCTTCCTGAAGGGGGCATCCGGACACCTAATCTAGACGCCCTCGCAGCTAGATCGATCGTATTCAACAGAGCCTACTGCCAAGGCGCCCGGTGTGGGCCATCGCGCGCAAGCTTTCTCACCAGCCGGAAGGTGGATACGACGAGGGTCCACGGGGACGAGTACTGGCGGGAGCTCACCGGAGACTTCACCACCCTCCCCCAGATGTTCCGAGAGCGGGGCTACCACACCGAAGGCTTTGGGAAGATATTCCACACCTTCTCGGCCTCGGGGGGGTTCGATCGCAGGAGGTCCTGGAGCGACAGTCAGTTCTACTACATCCCCCCTCACAAGAGAAAGTACACTCGGGGGTGGCAGGGCACTAACGGCACCACGTACCAGGCGATCAAGCCCAAGGAGGAGCGGCGAGACCCTCTCCCAGACTTCGAGACGGCAGGAGAAGTTGTCCGTGCAATCGAACGAGTGAGAAACGATAGCCGGAGCTTCTTCATCGCAGCGGGGTTCTACCTCCCGCACACGCCCTTGTTGTACCCGCAGCGCTACCAGGCCTTTTACCCGAAGGAGAGTGTCAACCTCCCTAACAATCAGCATTGGCCTCTCAACCAGCCGGAGTTTGCATGGGACTCGAGCCTTGGAAAATGGGATTTTCTGAACTACAACTCGCAAAGCCGAGGCAGCGGCCTCATGCCGAGAAGGCACACGATTGGGCTACGGCAAGCCTACTATGCGTGTATCAGTTTCATCGACGAGCAGGTTTGTAATCATGTTTTGCTGACACAAAGGAAAAGTAAGTATGAGAATTGAAGATGCTCGCCACGCGCACGCATGATTGAAAAGCCCTTTCTCGTTGGAGATGTTTATTCAGGAAAGAACCGTTTGTCGTGACTCTCGAATTCATGCAAGAAATACGATGAGCGTGTGCTCATAACGACTTAGGTGGGGAGAGTTGTAGACGCAATCGAGTCCTCTGGCAAAGAGAAGGACACAATCATCGCTGTTATCTCCGGTATGCAGCCTTCTCTGATGGATGAATATAAGACAAAGGACTCAAAACGCACTTATACACATGTTTAGAGGCGGAATTGCCACCGTGCATGAGTTCTCTGCTTGAAGTGGTTAACTTACACGATGCGTCTTGGTTTCGAGAAATATTTCATCATTTGCAGTTGGACTTCCATGATGCATATTCTCCTGCATCATTTTCTTTCTGTGCTCTATCGCTCAATCATCACAGCGAAACACCATAGCATTAGCATATATATATATATATATATATATATATATATATGTATATATATCCGAAAAATCCAGCGACAACTTCCATGCGAATCTCGACGAATATTGGGAAAATGTAGAAGACATGTCCTCGCTAGCTGAACGCTAAGTTACTCTGCTTTTGATGTGAAAGATCACGGATACATGCTGGGAGAGCACGGAGTTTGGGTAGGAATTAGTTCAAGAAACACAGTTTGAAATGTGCAAGTGTCCCTTTACAGTTGATCGTAAAAAATCAAGCCTATCGTACATTTTAGTTTAATTACACACACACACGCACACACATATACACGCACACACACACATATATATATATATATATATATATATATATATATATTCATAAAAATTGTATTTATCTTCTTGACACTTGCAAATCAGGGAAAATCAAAGCCGTACGAGCTAGTAGCTCGCGTCCCGATGATGATGCGGGTTCCTGGTCACACTGACGATGGGGTTTTGACGAACGAATACGTCGAGCTGCTAGACGTGATGCCTACCCTCTCCCATCTCGCTCTTGGAAGCGAAATCGAGAAGTGCCCCGTGCAGAAATCCGACAAACGGAGGGCCAAGCTCTGTTCTGAAGGTGATTAGAAACGCGCAAGCTTAGGCGGTCTATACTTGCGAATTTTGCATGTTTGGTCTTTGGAAAGTCGATTGAGGAAAGGAGATATGTCCTCAAATACAACACCATTAGCTATTTTTTTCTACATAGTCATCCTTAAACAGTATCCGCGCCCATATTCTCTAGGAAAGTCCCTTAGGAGCTTGATAACACGCCCGACGTCTCCCGTGCGAGAATATGCTCTCACACAAGTCAGCAGGTTGAAGCCGGAATGCAGAAGAGCGAAGCGCACGGAGCGTCTCCCCAACAACGCGCACAAGTGCTTACGAGAGTGCTGTGTGATGGGCTATAGCATTATTACTCGCCGCACTGGCAAGGAGCTCAGGTAGGATGCCAAACATCGTTAGTTCTTTCCATGTCAGTCAATGGTTATTCGAGTAGTAGTAGCGAAGGCGGGGAGAATAGTCGTCGGGGAGGGAAAAGGTGGAGAGGGGGTTTGAGCTGCTGCTGATACGCTGATACAAAAACGCACTATCTTGGCAAGATACACGGAGTATGTAGAGTACAACTTGGACGGAGCGAATTTTTCGGCCTACTACGGACGGGAGATGTACGACCACAGCGTTGATATTGCGGAAAACGTGAACGTGGCGGAGGAGCCAGGGCGCTTTGGTGAGGTGCAGCTGCTATCGAGAATGCTGCGGGAGGAGGTGCGTCTGTGTGAGCGTCCTTGTGCGCGCGCGTGTGTGTGTGTGTGTGTGTGTGTGTGTTTGTGTTGTGTGTGTGTGTGTGTGTGTGTGTGTGTGTGCGCGCGCGTGTGTATGTGTGAGTGCGTGCGTCATTGTATTCAGCTGTTTGAGTTTTTCACCAAGGAAGAAGTCAAATTCAACCTTTAATTAGTTCATACATGAACGGCAACTTAGAAAGTGAGGGGAGGGGTGGAGAGAGCCTTTAAGCTTACACGATATTCATGCGCTCGAGTTGTTTTATTCATAAATTACAGGTATGCGACAATGATCAACGGTGTCTATCAGCCGTTTCCATTCCCCCTCCCTTAGGCACTCCTACAACAAGGCCCTCACCCCTCCCTAACCCCGGAGGGTCAACACTGTCGCCTCTCACAAAGTCGCCAACAACGTCGCTCATCACAGCTTCTCCCGCAAAGCTGCCTCGCACCGTCTCGGCCTCCCCATCGCTCTCTCCCCCCCCTCAATGCAATTGCAGCTGCACGGCTTCTCCGTCCTCCATGCCCTCCACCTCGCCTTCGCTATCGCCTACAACTGCAATCCCCTCAACTAGTCCGGAAACGGGCTCGCCAACGATGTCCCCCTCATCAAGCCCGAAAACGATCAGTCCGTCAAAAAGGCCTACTACTTCATCGCCTCACACGCCTTGGCCTTCTAGTACTCCAAGTACAGCATTCCCCTCCTCGCTCTCTCCTATAACTGCGACTCCATCCCAGAGCCCTGTGACAGCGTCGCCTTCAACGCATTGCCCGTCCGTGTCTCCGTCCTCGCAAAACCCGGTAGTAGCAGCGGCAGTAAGTCACAAGACCGCAGCACTGTTTTCCTCCGTTTTAAGATCCATGTTGCGTTTTTAGCGCGCTGATGTGATATTTAAATCTCGTCTCTACCAGTTACCTTCGCGGCATTGCGAAATTACTAAACCGTTGCGTATTCAATTTGCACGCTGTATTTCTTAGACTACGCAATCACCATCATGCAGCCCTGTAACGGACGGCCCGTCTCTTAGCCCGACTACCAGCTCTCCTGCTACTTCGTCGCCGTCTCGCAATCCTACATCTACGCGCGATCCTACTCGATGTCCAACTTCGGACTCTCCCTCCACGAGGTTCCCTTCATCCGAGTCACCCGTAACGACAAGTCCTTCGACATCGATGCCAACAAAGGTACCAAACGAGGCTGGTAGATGAGAGGAAGAAGTGTTGAACTTCATATAAACTGGGTCTTGTTTCTCCCCTTCTTTCTCATCTGTTTCGATTTGTATGTCTATATTTTACGCTTTTGCTGGTTAAATATACTCTCATTAGAACCCAACCGCAAGCCCTACCATACAATTGCCGGCGGTGGTTGCAGAAGGGCTGACATGTAACGGGGACTCGATAATCTGTGCTCGAGGGTAAGATTTTTTAATGACACGTGAGCATATGTGTGCGTGCGTGTGTGTTTGTATGAGTGTGTACAAAATCTCATATTTTTCGAGGATCATGTTTAGATATGGTATACGTTACATATATCCCATGAACTATTACTATTATTTACTTTCCAAAGTGATAAGAGTTCTCATAGTGTGTCCTCCTTTCCTGTATATTAGATTCTATGGCATATGTCTTGAAGGCTTTTATAAGTTTTCGCTATTTGGTGGTTGTCACTCGTGCTCGATTGATCCCGAGACAAATTCGCCCATACTCATCAACATGTGTTCCATCTAGAGAGGTACGAGTTGCATACTTTATAATGCAAATCAACCTTACTTTTTCATGCAATTCAAGGCATTTAAATGCTATATATTCAGATAGTACGGATCTGAAATTGATATTCGAATTGTTGCAGGAGTGCTAGTTACTTTGCGACAAACGATGACATGGAATAAAATGGCGTTTGAGACGCATGTCGTACGTTATCCTATTATTATGAGTTGAAAAACTAATACGAGCTTTGACATGTCGGCATAGCACATCATTCTAAGCGATACGTCATTGAATCCTCAGTTGCCGCATTTGTCATTGACAGTCTCGACTTTGTTCAATGGTGCACAAAATCACATTGCAATTGTACTGTTAACGTGTCATCGTAAGTTGTAAGAAGTACCACAGCTTTAAATAAATTTTAACAGCAACAGCACAACTAGCTTGAGTGGCACACACTTCTCACTTCACATTGCACTTTAGGAGCAAATGTGCACCGCTGCATCGCACGCGCAACTTCAAGATTAGACTTTTCCAATCATTGGAACTGCATTGTTACATCTGGGTTCAAAATTTGCCGTCATACATCGGGCTGTACAAGAGAGAGGCACAATGAAACAAGAAGCAAGTGAAGCCTTTCAACAAGAGAGCATGGCATTGTGGGAGAACAATGAACAATGAACAATGGATGACAACACACGTCCATGAAATGGAAACAGAAGATACTCCTAGAGCTGCACCGAAATCACTGGCTACTCCGAGCACACTTCATGGTGCAAGTGCTTCATCTAGGACAGAAAACCAGTGAAGTGATGATGAGAAGGACGATGGCGAGTGCTAGAGTGTGCTGAGATCCAAAAACCTGAAGCAGCAGCCATAATAGACACAGTGATGTGACATGTATCACATGCGTCGCATTGCATGTCTGTGATGAGACACAGTGATGTGATGTGCATCACACATATCGTGTTGTATGTCTGTGATAGCCTTCGTAAGAACGTGAATGCACACGTGTGCATCTCGTCGTGTGTGAACCTACACGCCGTGCGTCTTTGTGTTGGATTTTCCTGTGATGGTGCACGTGTGCACCAAAGTGCACAATGTGTGCATGCAGGTGCACGCAGTGGGACATCAAATTGAAGTAAAACGAAGTGCAGTGAAGTCTTGCAGTTGGAAACTGCAATTCTCCGATGCGCACTTCAGGCCACTAGCAACCATTCGCGACTTTGGACGTGCGACAACGTACTGTGAACTAGTTGCAGAGAATTGGGGGCGGTCTAGCGGTTCCCCCAATTCACTGATGTCTGACTTGGCCATGTGATCGCACGATCTGCGGGTCCTGTGAACCCACCCCCACGCTCATGTGGGGGGTTCTGCATGCACGACGTGCAAGAATCAACGGATGTAGTCACTGAACATGATTTCAGGTGCATCGTGTTGAGTTGTTGCATGACGCTGCAGCTCAAGCTGCAGACATGACCGATCAATCACGCAACGCTGAAAATTCACGTTGCGACGGCCTTTTCTGTGTGCCTGAACACCTCAAGCTTGCAATTCCAAGTGTCAAACGACGATCTGGTGCCAACCTTCCGACAACAAGCGGCTTGAAGTCACAAACTTGCTCCATCATCAACAGCGTTTTGAATCGTGCTCTCCACTTTTGTGCAATCTTTCCCACCTTCTTCGCAGTTTTCGATTCGACACGTTTGAAGTTCGCCTCGTTCCGAAGCCACTTTGGCCAGCGTCAATCGAACATCGTTCACGATCGATCCATGGCTGCGATTGACATTGAGAGAGAACAAATCACGTCTTGGGTCGTTTTGGGTTGGATCGAAGTGAGTGGATTGACGTTGTTGAACGTGCAGCACACGAGTCAGTCTGCGTGTGAAGTTGCGAGGCAGAGCACTCGATTGTGGACAACGTGATGTCACACACATGCACTGCATGTGGTGTTGTCATCTCGTGATGGACGTGCAGTGTGATGCACGACAGTGTGTTGCACACGCCCACATTGCTGTGTCGCCATTGTTGGCTGGTCCTGATGAAGAAGTGAGTTGATGATGGATCAGCAGGCCCCATTTTTGCAGAAAACGACTTTCCATGAAAAATCAAACGCGTTCATTTTCAGCTCTTTTTTCATGCGGGCTTCGGCATTCGCTTGCTCTGCATCTGCTGATTGTCCATCTTTGCGGAATGAAACAAGCTGGCAAGCTTTGAAAATTGAGAGAGCCAAGACAAATTGAATTTTCATGAAAGTGTGGCGGGAACTCTCGTTTCACGTGATGAAAAAATGCTTGCACAAGTCCCCCAAATTTTCAAGCTGCGCAGGCGCAGGAGAAGCGAATGTCGAAGTCCGCGTGAAAAAAAAATGAAAATTCGTGGTGCTGGCACATTGCAAAGTCGCCATTGCTCAGGATCAGAGGGAATGGGGGCTGCTTGTCCGTTGTCAACTCAGTGCACGTTGCACAGCTCACTTCTTTGGACGATGGCTAGATGGGTGCAATTCATTTGCACACGTTTGATTGTCGTTCGTGACGCACCACATTGTTGTCATTCATTGTCAATGTCGTTGAGAGGCATTGGAGCGCGTGCGTGTGCACCACCATGAACTTTCAATGCTCTGCAAAAAAAAAGGCATCATGGCAGTTGTCATTTTGCTGCAAAGCCAGACAGAAAGATCAACAATTTGGTGGCATGTCAAGACAAAAGTGACAAATTGGTGGTGCAGAGACAATCAGACGATGCAGTGTTTGCGAAACCGGTGTGAATTCGATGTTGCGTCCACCACGACGTGGTGCTGTGATCAGAATGGCTGTGGTCATTGAAGAGATTTGATCACTTCACATCACCCGTCTCATGCACATGCACATGCACGTTTCTGCTGCAACTGTGTGTTTCGTGTGTTTCAAATTGGCATTCACGTGCACATCTGACAGTCTGCTTCACAGATTGCACGTCATCCCTGAATCTCCAGCACCTGCCTGCTCTGCCATCACTGCCTAGCTAGCACTGTCAGAGGAAAGGAGAAGTTCAATGTCTTTCACGACACCACACGTGCTTTGCACATCGCACCTGCTACTTCAAAATGACCGCATGGGACAACATGAAGCTTCCGAGATCGCCCACTGTGCCGATCGCGTGCATCTACTCCTGTGTACATTTTTTGTTTTTTCGAGCTCATGGCGACCGCTTCCGCTTTTGTGAGTTGATGGTGACGACTTCTGCCCCCAGCCCCCGCTTCAATTCCGTGCTCAAGAAGTACAAATTCCTCAAGTCTCTGTTGAACACCTGGATCCATCGCTCAATGCAACAATGCTCGATGAAGCTTTTAAGTTCATCATCGCTTGTCAAGTCATAGGGAGTTTTCCCATTTCTGTTCTTGGCCTCAACACTTGCCTTCATGTCAACCAGGTACATTACCATCTCCAAATGACCCTCTTTGGAACCCACGATCAACGGAGTATTGCCTAATGCATTGCATTTAAATCGTTTAAAATGATGAAACATCTTCTACAACTGCTGTCGCAATGCTAGTATTGGCACCCACCGTCGTGGCCTTTCGCCTCAATGTTTGCCTTCATGTCAACCAGGTACTTTACGATCTCCAAATGACCCCCAAAGGAACCCCAAATCAACGGAGTATTGCCTAACATATTGTATTAAAATCGTTTCAAATGATGTAACATCTTCTCCAACTGCTGTCTCAATGCTAGTATTGGTACCCACCGATGTTGTCTTTCGCCTCAATGTTTGCCTTCATGTCAACCAGGTACTTTACGATCTCCAAATGACCTTCATAGCATCCCACGATCAACACAGTCTGACCTAACACATTGTATTGAAAATGTTATAATAAACCATGCAACATATTCTACAACTGCTGTCTCAATGCTATAGTATTGGTACCCACCATGATTGGTGCTTGCCTCAATGTTTGCCTTCATGTCAACCAGGTACTTTACGATCTCCAAATGACCCTTTTTGGAAGCCCAAACCAACGGAGTCTCATCTAATATATTGTATCGAAATCGTTTCAAATAATGAAACATATTCTACAACTGCTGTCTCAATGCTAGTATTGGTACCCACCATAATCGGTGCTTGCCTCAATATTTGCCTTTATGTCAACCAGGTACTTTACGATCTCCAAATGACCTTCATAGCAACCCGCGATCAACGGAGTATTGCCTAACATATTGTATTAAAATCGTTTCAAATGATGTAACATCTTCTCCAACTGCTGTCTCAATGCTAGTATTGGTACTCACCGATGTTGTCTTTCGCCTCAATGTTTGCCTTCATGTCAACCAGGTACTTTACGATCTCCAAATGACCTTCATAGCATCCCCCGATCAACGGAGTCTGACCTAATATATTGTATTGAAAATGTCACAATGAATCATGTAACACATTCTACAACTGCTGTCTCAATGCTATAGTATTGGTACCCACCATAATCGGTGCTTGCCTCAATATTTGCCTTTATGTCAACCAGGTACTTTACGATCTCAAAATGACCCATATAGCAACCCACGATCAACGGAGTACCACCTAATATATTGCATTGAAATTGTTTCAAATGATGTAACATCTTCTACAACTGCTGTCTCAATGCTAGTATTGGTACTCACCACAATTATCTTTCGCCTCAATGTTTGCCTTCATGTTAACCAGGTACTTTACGATCTCAAAATGATCATTCCTGCAACCCACGATCAACGGAGTCTCACCTAATGCATTGTAATGATATCGTTTCAAATGATGTAACATGTTTTACAATTGCTTTCTCAATGCTAGTATTGGTACCCACCATGTTCGTTTTCCGCCTCAATGTTTGCCTTCATGTCAACCAGGTACTTTACGATCTCAAAATGACCCTTAAAGGAACCCCAAATCAACGGAGTATCACCTAATATATTGCATTGAAAATGTTATAATTTATGTAACATATTCAACAAATGCTGTCTTAATGCTAGTATTGGTACCCACCCTTGTTATCTTTCGCCTTAATGTTTGCCTTCATGTCAACCAGGTACTTTACGATCTCCAAATGACCCTTAAAGGAACCCCAAAACAACGGAGTATTACCTAATATATTGCATTGAAATTGTTATAATTTATGTAACATATTCAACAAATGCTGTCTTAATGCTAGTATTTGTACCCACCGTTGTTGTCTTTCGCCTCAATGTTTGCCTTTATGTCAACCAGGTACTTTACGATCTCCAAATGACCCTTAAAGGAACCCCAAATCAACGGAGTATCACCTAATATATTGCATTGAAATTGTTATAATTTATGTAACATATTCAACAAATGCTGTCTTAATGCTAGTATTTGTACCCACCGTTGTTATCTTTCGCCTCAATGTTTGCCTTCATGTCAACCAGGTACTTTACGATCTCCAAATGACCGCTTTTGGAACCAGCGATCAACGGAGTATCACCTTATAGCAAAATGACCACATGTTTGCATGTCAACAATGACCAATGTCATCTTCCAAATGTTGGCAAAATCTCCTTTCGGAGTTGTTCATTACTCGTTCTGCCACAACTTACATCAATGCCTTTGCGAAGCGACTCATTATTTTTGGTAAAAACTACTACTTTCTACTACTACTACTACTACTACTACTACTACTACCACAACAACAACTACTACTACAAGTGCAGCTGCCGCAGCTGCTGCTGCTAATGTCAACCAAATGTCAATCAAACACCAACACCACACGTGTCACAAATCACTCAGCACTCCAACTACTGCCACGACAATGTCAACGCTGCAGCTTGCTACCCACCGTCACAACCGCACTCCTCAATATTTGCGTTCTCCAAAACCAAACGCTTCAGACAGGGAACGTCGTTGCTGTGTATTGCTTTGAAGATGGTGCTGGAGGTGTCGGACGACATCGTGATTGCCCCACAGATGGTCTCTGCGAAAGCACGGTGACAGCTTTTGTCGCCATTGTGAAGTCGCAGGTAAAAAAAGCTCTTATTTACTTCATTTGGTCACGAAGAAACGAATCATGTGTTGCTTGAAGAAAACGCCTTTGGTTTCGGTTATACGACATGCATTTGAACGTCATTTTGTCAACAATAATTAGGTAGCTGGATGGCGCCCTCCAAAGGGCACCTGCTTGCAGAATAAACATCCCACTGCCGCAGGGGGCAGAGTCGCCAAAAGATCTACAAGTGTTGCCAAATCCAAATTCGGTAAAGAATGATATCTGTTCGACGGTCGGATCTCGAAGGTAGTTTATCAGAACCGTACAAATTGCGTTTTTAGGGTTGTTCTTCTTCATCAATGAGCTGATTTTACATATGCGTGGAAATATGTTTTCTAACGTTTGTATAAAGAGTATCGTAAAGTATATCTGAATTATATGGCTCTTTGAATAATGAAACCGTTGCTAAATGACAACAGATGTAGCAAGGGATATATCGACAAGCTTAGAGCTGCTTAGTGCTGCATCTTGTGATGCTGACAGGTTACCTAGGCTGCACACTGTATGATTCAACAAATAGATGCTTAGAACTTGTGTGTTGTAATTTAGATCTACTAATATCTAAATCCAAACCTTGAAATATAATATGAAAGCCATTTCAAAGCTGCAGTGGTAAACCTAAAGAGAGCTGAGCTCACAATACGACTTCAACTTCGCCGTAGCGCGATGACAAAGATGATCAAAACTTCTACACCAAAAGGCAAACATCGTAAAGTTGAAAAGGGGCTCGCACCACCGATACCTACCAGAAGAACCCGCCGCTCGGTTGAGGTAAAGACATCTTAGCCCTAATAGGTGCATATGTTCTGTGATGTTTTCTAATGAATCCAAATTCTAGGCTAATTTGCAATCTGCGACGAAGCAGCTGCAACCTCAGCGGTCACAAAATGATAGCCTTCTGGCCCCAGATGTGCCTCCATTCTTTTCTCAGCAAGGTACGAAAAGAGAACAATGGGCAAATGATATCAATTTATGCTTTTATTTATGTTAACACCAGACGAGGCTGTTATTCTCGATGATCCGAAATTGGATCGCTTTCTAAAAATATTCGAAAGGTGGCAAAAACAAAAGGAGTTATTTTACCGAACAGCAATACCATTATAATCGTTGCTCGTTAAAATTAGAAATATTCCATCCGCGGAAACTCCTCAACCTACAAATCTTAGAATAAGGTGTCTGGGTCGTCTATTTTGGTTTTCGGATAGATTTCATATCATGATTAACGAGACTTAATACTAAAAAACTAAAAAACACACTACAGCACCACGCTGGCTAAGAAGCTTCCATTACCAACAAATGAGAGCAAGGCGACTCGATACTGGTGTACAGTATGGCTTCCAAAGAGCATCAAAGGCGTCAGATTGTCGCTCCCAATCACGAAAACTGCGATCGTCTTTGAAAGTAATCACCAGATTAGAGACGTGATAGGGCAGCTTTGCAAAAAGTGTAAATCTATGCAGAAAAGGTCGGTCTAAACCTGTGTTTTCGAATATATTTTTCCTGAAATTGTGCATATACGCAGTCAACGTATTGAAGGAAGCTCTCCAGTTGAGGAAGAAGATCTGTGGGAAAATGCTGATCAATTTGCTTTAAGGGTTTTATCAATCTATTTCTGTAGACTCAAAATGTTTGAAACATTTCCCTTCATAAAGGTTGCAGGCAGAGAGGACTATCTTTTCTGTGACACCGAAATCTTTAAATCAAGAGTAAGGCTCACCGAATCTATTCTATTACTTCTTGGTTTCAGATTCTTCATCAATATCTAGTATGTACGAGAGTCACTAAGACACAAGGAGCCTATTGAGTTCGTGGTGATGGAAGTTTCAACTTCTATAGCAAGCAAGGTAAGCAATTACAATAGCTCCTGTGCTTCCCACCTGCCCTGGAAAAATACAACTATTACTTTGAAGGATCGATCGGATTCTACAAACCCATTGAAAATATTCTCAATCGAGCCAAAAGTCACTCCACCGCCTCTATCTCCGCCAGCACCGCCAAAGCGCGTTCCAAATCGAAATTTGAAAAAGAAGTCCCCACCTCGATTAAAATTAAGTCCACGACCTAATAGAACAATTCAAACTTTAGAGAAAAACACAGATACCGAAAGCTTCGTAGGCCGTTCTCATTCAAAAACCGTTGCTGTCCCCCCTCGTCCGCCTCGAAAAGAGAGGAAGGTTCGAGTACATAATTTTAATTAATCATACCACAAACTAAACTTTCAATCGTATTTACGATTCAGAGGGGCCCTGGACTAAAGATATCTATTAAGACGAATCAAGCAGGAGGCAATAATCAATCTAGACGTCACTCGTCTCCTACCTCCAAGCCCACCCAGATGACGCGGATTACAAATCTAATAAAGAAAATTGAGTCAAATGCACGAAATAAGGATCCTAGGGGTGCAAGCTCCCCAGTGAACATTCGAAATTCAGCATCAAATACAAAACAGGAAGTTGATAGCTCTGTGTTTGGGGAAAACTCATCACGCAGTCGGAGCAAGGAACGAAATACCAATAGCCGTACAAAAACTAAAGGGAAGAAAACTGGTAGCCCTTTGAAGTTGCATAGATCGTCTTCGAAGGTCCAAAAATTGATACGAAGGATGAGCGACCAAAAGAGCAGAAGCGTTTCTCCTAAGAAAGTACGACCGCCATCAAAAACAAGCAAACCTAAGGCCACAAATCCGCCCTCGAAGAGACCCTACAAATATTCTTCAATTACCGATTCGTTTACATTCGAGAAGAACCCTCAAAAAAGCCACGATAGAATATTGCGTCCAAAACAGCAAACTCCAACACCAACAAAGCAAAGTCAGCCGCACCTCCATGCTGTGGTATATGCGAGGCCTCGGAAGGACTCCCCTAGGCCGAATGGCGTTCTTGGAGCAATGGAAGGCATGGTATCGGCTCAATCAAGGCCTTCATCAACGCCAGTGAATTCATCAAGGCCAAGTAATTCAAGCAAAAGCGGTACCATTGCACCTCCACCTCCTCGCCGGAATAAGAGTCCAAGAAGCACTCCATTTGGAATGTGGCGATGGCGAAGCAGTCTTCCACATGAACGATCGCCTCCCAGGGTAGATAGCGACAGCAAAGTGAATAAGTGGTTATTGAACCAGGCGTTTTCGGTAAGAGCAAGAAATGAAAGATTGATTATTGGACTGTGAACAATAAGTACGCTAAAAAATATAAAAGGATTATTATATTTGGTCTTGCTTATAGGTAAAGGTGAACGGAGTTGATCAATTAATTACACCGACAATGTCTCAAATATCATCGGGAGCGCCGCCACTGTCTGCTGGCAGTAATGGCAGTGAGAATGCAAGTGTGAGCTGGGACTCTGCTGTAGTTGGATCGCATATCTCGGACACAACAGTATTATCTAGGCAAGGGTATTCTGCTGGCAGAGATGGACTGTTCAGTGACGCCTCCCGTATGCGGATCCGCTCGCTAGTAGTGATCGGAAATCATGGTAGCCCTCAATTCTCAACCCGACATGTCCTCTAATGCCAGTTCCACATCATCCCAATACATTTTTTTTACCCTTTCGTACAGGACGCAAGTATACGAGTTGGAAGACTCCTAGCTCTCAGTGTATCTCTACTTTTCCCCGATGGTACTTCACACTTTCTGGGCATTCTCAACCAACCGTGGCTCTACATAGAAGTCTGCATCTCAAGCATATTCCTCCAAACGCACGTTTGGCAGTTTTCCTCTGCCGAATTGATGGCGAGAACGATGATAGTGACCTAACATCCCACGGAACTCTCTCCCAAGGAAGTATCGCCCCGCCAAGAGGTACCATCACTAACCGCACGAACCATCCATTTGGAAGAGTTACGTAACGTTAAAAAAATGACAAGATGCACGCCTTATTACAAGGTAATTTAGCACCGAGTAGAAGTGTTGGACTGTCATCGAAGTTCTTCTCTTCATCGTCAATCCAGCCTAGCACATCTTCCTCGATAGCAGCGTCATTAATGATGCGCAAAAGGGGAAAGAGATCTAAAGAAACCCTGAAATCAAACGGACTTCCGGCTTCGTTCCAGGAAACTGTTGTGGCATATGTAAATCATGAATAACCTATTCTCATTTTCTAGGAAGCTTCTTAAATTCTGTTTTGTATCCCAGGGGACAATTCCACTTATAAATCTCGATGGTTCCATCCTCCAAGGCGACATTTTGTTACGAATGCTCTCTCTTAAACATATACTGTCAGCTATGCCGTCAGTAGAAGATGATGAGGACGAAGAAGCAGGAAACGATGACTGGGCCGACGAGGAGCCAAGTATACTCGGTAGCTCAAGGTCGGTGTCCGGAAATTTAGTAGGAAATGACGATAAAAACAAACGAAAAAATAAGAAAAAAAATAAAAAGCTTCAGAAGAAGCTTAAATCAGAGGCGAAGCGGTCCCAGAAAGTCGGGTACATCCACAGTATATTACGAGGAACAAGGGGAGCATATTCTGATTGCGTGGTTGAATCATAGGTCTTACATGGCATCGTGGCTTGAGCTAGCGTATCTAGGAAATGTGAGAGAAGATAGTGCACAAGTTATCCATCATTCTTCCAGCTCAAGTGGTTCTAAGAGCGGGGCTGCGATGGGAGAAAGCATGGGCTGGCCTCTCCCTGATATATTTAGCTTTGTTGTGAACAAGCCTCCGACCGCGACTATGAGTTTGAAAGCGTCCACCTATCCGTTGAAAAGCAATACAATCTCTCTCCATCTATCTTTCCCAAAGTATAATAGGCCCGCCTTTTGCCAGCTCCACCTTCAGGATTTAAACGACATTGGTAAAGTGATTGCAAAGGCCAGAATCAGCAAACAAGGGCTTTCTCGTTTTGGTGGACATCAGCGCCTACGCTCATCCTCCGAGACAAATTTAGAACGATTAGCGAATACAGGAAGCAATAGGTACCTTTTACGCTGAGTTTACGTGGAATAAATTTAAAGAATAAAGGGTAAATGAGATATTGTGTCAACAGTTTTGACAGGTACAATGAACCCGAGGATGATGTAATTTATTTTACTAGAACTCTACGGATAAGCAGTAGCGTTAGCGTAAGTTCGCAAAACAGCACAAGGTTCTGGACAAGAAGAACCAATGAGCACACCTCCCGTTTCGAACAGCTAATGATGGATCCGATGGAGCAGCCCTCCCATGCAGAAAGGGTGCTGCTTTCAATATATAGACCAACTGAATTCATTGCACTTGAAAATTAAGAAACCCTCCTCTCATTCCAGGCAACATTGATGGCAGCAAAATGGTCAATGCAGAACGACTCGACTGCCCTCCCACGGGTGTTGTCCCTGATAGACTGGTGCGACTATAAGCGGTCGCGTGAGGCAGTAGTAGAATGTCTTACACGATGGGCGCCCCCGGAAGAGATGTTACACATTCTTCCTCTGCTTCTTGGCCGTTTCTCAAACTATATGACTAGATGTTACGCTGTTCGCTGCCTAGAGACTTACCTCGACGATAGCGAGATCACGCAATACCTGCCTCAGTTGATCATGGCCGCTCAGGTATGAGATCATGCGAACAAGTGAACATGGTCCTGAAAGTTTTTCAATTGAATAATATATCTCATTTGCTTTCCAGTCTGAGAACCACCATTGGAGCCCGCTGGCCGGTTTCTTGTTGGAGAGAGCCACCAAAAATCCTTCGCAAGTAACGTGCCTTCTCAGATTACCCGATAAATTCAATTGATGTGGTGGTTTTAATTTGAACAAGGTCGGGTTCTTTTTGGCCTGGCACCTGCGTGCTTTCCTCTCTGATCCAACGGTCAAGTATCGAAGTTCAATACTCCTCAACGTAACACGTGATTCAGCATTTCTTTCTGATTGTTGGTTTGATGGGAGTGGATATGCACTAGGCATTGTTATCTCGTTGTGGAACGCTGCGAACGAATTTAGATATGTCTATGCGAGTGTTCCATCACCTTGCGTACATCGCTGTAGCAATATCGAAGATGAGGTCAGCTACGTTTTAACAAAAATCCCCCGATCACATTAATCACATTATTCACTGCAATATTACACAAAGCATGCTGAGTGTGGCTTGTCAATAAAAACTGCCATTTAATCATTGAATTCATCGTCTTGTAGAGATAAAGGGGAACATACTGATTCTGAGTTGAGGCGCAAGCTCCGTGAAGCACTGTCAGGATGCAATGATATTCTTGAGACAATTCCGGGAAGGTAAAGGATTCAGCAAATACATTATCTGTTGTAACTTCTGGTATCTATCACGATGTTGATTTCCTATGGAGTAGGTCTGTAGCTCTGCCCTATGACCCTCGCATTCACATAGGAAAATTTCGTCTAGCAAAGTGCAAGTAATAGAAGCATCGAGGGCAAAATTCCCATAGTTCCCTAGTTCCGGCTTCGACGCTGTGTTAAACAAATTATTGTTAATGTATCCGTTAGGTTCATGAGCTCCAAGAAGACTCCTCTATGGCTTGTTTGTGAGCAGCCCGATCGACACGTGCGACGAGCTGATAGTAGTGCAGAAATCAAGTTGAAAGGGTTCCATGATGCCCCAGCCCCAGATTCATCTTCTTCGCTGACAGAAACGATGAGAGCATCGCGTTCACCCTCCCCAGCACCTCGCCCCCCTCTAAATTATGCATCTGCGCCTTCTTCAACACGCCATATGCAAAGTACCGAGTCAGTACTGCAAGATAGCTTCACTTCGGAGATACAGGCAAGGAGCAGTCATGGAGAGTCGATGCACTATGTACAGCAAATGCGTTCTCGAAACGGCAATCGGCGGGGCACCCATAGCGGATTATGTGATGCTGATATGAAGCCTATCAGAGTCATTTTCAAAGCAGGGGATGATATGTAAGCTACGAAGCATTCAATTTAAACTATGCTGACTTGGAGAAACCGAGACGATAATATTAGTGACCTTTATATGCATTGCTACTTAGTCGTCAGGATATGCTCACGGTACAGGTTTTGAAGCTCATGGACAGGGTTCGTGCCTTCGATGCGTTTCAAACATGCCGAATCATCGGTATGTTCTAAAATGGTTTCCCTCCTCAGATATGGTTGGAAAATGGGTTGGATCTTCGATTACGCACCTACGAGTGTATAGCAACAGAAGGGCCCAATCGACAGGGAGGAATGGGCTTCATACAGGTGCATTTTCGACCTTGCTGGCACTAACATTAGACTTTGTGTCTAAATAGCACTCTATTTGAAGGTAGTGGAAGATGCCATGACGAAGGGCTCAATACAGCGAGAATATGGCGGTCGCGTTGGCGCATTCCGGCAACACGTGATCAAGAGGTTTTTGGAAGAGAAAAATGCACGCCCAGAGGAGCTTAAGCAGGCCTTATCTAATTACCAGCGCTCGCTTGCTGGGTATTGCGTTGCTTCCTATATTCTTGGAATCGGAGACCGACACAGCGACAACGTCATGGTGAAGTCGGACGGTTGCTTATTTCACATCGACTTTGGAAACTTTCTGGGGCATTTCAAGTCAAAATGGGGAATAAAGAGAGAACGGTATGAAAGCATAAAGCTTGGTTTTCTGCTACTTTGAGAGCAACATAAATCTTTCAAATTTTCATTGAAGCAATATTTAAATTGTGGGATCAACATATATATAAACGCCTCCCTCATTGCAGAGAGGCCTTCCTACTCACACCTGCGATGGCGTATCCGATGGGTGGATCCAAGTGGAAGAAAGACAAGGTTCTGCAATGGCGATAAGATCGTTCTTCCATTTATTGTTTTCTGGTTGATGAAAAATGGCAATTTCTGTACAGAGCTTTCAAGAGTTCAAAGCATTTTGCGTAAGGGCATATCTCACCGTCCGTTCCAACGCTCCAAAGCTGTTGAATCTATTGGAAGCTACCATGCCTTCAAATATGCCTCAGCTGCGCTACACTTCAGATTTAGACTATGTTCGAGAGAAGCTCTCATTACATCTGGTCAGTTTCTACATTTTATCCGTTTTCATCGTGTTCTATTCTTTCAAGTCTAAATGTTATTCTACCCTTTGAAGACACCTGAACTTGCGGAGAAGTCTTTTCGGGTCACTCTTCTCCGTTCACGTTACTTTTAATTTCTGAGATTACATATACACTATTAGGCCGAAATACAGCGAAGTCTTACAACTACTTGGAGACAATTTGACGACTTCATTCACGACAATGTGCACTATGACAAATGACATGTGGATGTGTGGATCTTGGAGCACAAATTTGGCCCTGTGCATGTACATGACGAGCACGCTTGTGTCATCAAAACTTCAAATTTGCATGCATGCCATCTAACCATACATGCATCATGTGCGTAACACTATCTTTGCGCTCTTATGAATGTGCATGCATGATGGTGCGCTAAGACAGTTCACATCCATCTTAGCGGTCTTCTAGTCTTCTGTGTGCACACATGAGAGTGCGCTAAGACTAGAAGACAGCTAGACAGCACTGAACTCTGGAACTACAACTAGCTTCTGAGGAAGCAAGAAACGAACATCGAAGGCCTTGGCACACTGGTCAAGCTAGCAAGCATCCAGCTCTAGAGCTAGCCTAGCTAGCTAGATGCCTTGGGACATCACTAGATCAGGATGTGCGCTCTCATTTGAACACATCTAGACACACATCTCTGGATCTGACATGCCAGCATGCGTGATCTGCACGTGAAATTGCGTGGTCAGCCTCTTGCTAGAGCCTGTCACAGCCACTCATTCTGCGGCACTGTCACGTGTTGGCGTGCAGCGCTGTTTGCACGTGCAGCAAAGCCAGAAAACACAGCTGGCTCTGGAGCCATGGAGCTAGCCAGCTCCAGAGCTAGCCAGAGTGACAACTGGGCATCCACGCAGCTAGCTAGCTAGGCAGGTCTGGCTAGCTAGTGGTGTTGCAAACAAGTGGACGTTCAAGCACTGCTTGGGCCATCCATGCATGGCAGACCACAGATCTCAGGTGTTTGTCTGTCATTGAAGTTTCCATTGTTCATCTGCAATTGGACAGCTAGCTAGCCAGGCAGCCCACCTAGCCACACCCATTCTGTGCATTCTGGACGCAATGAACAATGAACAACGAACAATGAGCAAAGCATTGATGCAAATCTGCATGCGCCAAAACCACATGGGAGACAAGTGTGTGCGTGCAGCAGCGCCTCAGCAAAAATCATTTCGAGGACTTGTCAGCACCCTGCCAGCCTGTTGGTGATTGATGCGCGGCACAACTGGTCAACAATTTGCACCTGAGGAAGCTGTGGAAGTGTGCTGGTGTGGAAGACGAGAAACCGGGGGCTAGGAGAACCAACTGTTGATTGACAATGATGTCAGCATTGTCAGCATCTGGAGCGTGTGCCCAAGTTCCAACTGAAACTGGCAATCGGAACCGGGCACAAAAAAAAATGAGAGTTTTGCGACGGCGGGGAAAAACTAGAACAATGAACAATGAACAATGAAGAAAGCGTTGATCAAAACTACATGCGCCAGAACCACATGGGAGACAGGCATTTGCACGCAGCAGAGATTGGCGAACAGCAATGAACAATGAGCAATGAAGAAAGCATTGATGCAAAACCACACGAGCAAGAACCACATTGCATGACCACGTAGCAGCGCCTCAACAAAAATCAACAATTGCGAGGACAGCAGCAAAATCATCGAGCAGGATGGTGGTTCGACGGAAAGCCCTGTCGATGTCGACGATGACTGCCTGCATGCGTGCCAATGATGAAGGCAAAAATCCATGTCGCAAAGATGAGTTTTAGGCAATTACTAATTGGTCACATTTCCTGCAGGAACATGAATCTGCGACAACAACATGTCCATGACGATGCAAGTTTCCCCTCTGTGTTCTCCAAAGAAGCCGCAAATCTGAAATACCAAGATCAGTGATCAGTACAAATCAAAATTCGACGGCTCATATCCAATTGTCGCGAGACATAAACATCCACGATTTTTCTCCTTTCAGAGATGCCTCAAAAATCCTATGCGTTCATACGTGGAAAGGCCTGTCGCCCACCTAAGAATGACAGCAAAAGCATGGCATTCCTTCGATAAAAAGTTCGTTTATTTTTCGGCTCCTGAATTTGCCTAAATCGTAGTAAGTGGTCAGAATGGAGAGGCATCCGGTGGACAGCTCCCTGGTGGGCGTGCACGCCTTGCGGTACCTCGAGAAGGCCCGCAACGGAGTCCCCTGGGCACAAACAAGGTACGTTGTGATCTTTTTTCCCCACCCTCAAACGTTTGAAGAAGAAAAGCGTGAAATCTGGAAATAACACAAGGAAATCGAGCTTTCCTGAACTAACTAACGTTTGCCCTGATTGTTGTTTCATGACCTCCTAATCGCCCCGAAAGCCTGGGCTACTGTTACGAAAATGGTTTGGGTGTAGAGAGAGACTATAAGAAGGCGGTGGAATGGTACAAAAAAGCTGCTGATGCCGGCGACCCCCTCGGCCAGTACAACCTTGGAGTGTGCTATTTCTATGCTCTGGGTGTGAGGCGAGACTTAGAAAAGGCCGCGCACATGTACCTCAAGGCTGCCGAGCAAGGCCATGCAGATGCACAGACGGACGTAGGACAGTGCTACATGCACGCGGAAGGGATGCCCTTGAATCCCGTCGAGGGCGCGAAATGGTAGGAAGTAGCCTCGACGTAGATTAGGAGAACTCATGAGAGATATTCACGTGTGCTGCTGCTGCTGCTGGAGGTGGTGCTGGTAGTAGTGATGACATCGACAATAAACAAATTGAACTCAGTTGTAAACAGGGCGAAAACAAATAAATTCCGAATTGAAGGGGGCGGGGTGAGGGGGAGGGGGAGGGGCATGTCGGAAACAAAACCGCGGCGAGCCATCTAACCGGCGACAATCCCTTCCTCTCCCCCCTCCTATGCTTTGGTTCGCATGCTTCAGGTATCGAAGGGCCGCTGAACAAGGAAACCCGATAGGACAGAACAACTTAGCACATTGCTACGCATGGGGAGAGGGTGTGGATGTAGATTACAAGAAGGCGGTCGCTTGGTACCGAAAATCGGCGGATCAAGGCTACATACTCGGCCTTAACAATCTTGGACGCTGCTATGCTCTCGGTCGCGGCGTGGAGAAGGACTGTCTTAAGGCTCTCGAGTAAGTTTTCCTCCCCTCTCTTGAACAACAGCCTCATTCATTGAAGCCATTTTAGAACGCGAAGTCGCGCGATCATACATCATTGCTCGGTTGTTGATTCAGGTGCTACGAAAAGAGCTTCGACATCTGGTGGACTGCGTCTCTCGCGCGTCTCCGTGAGAATTGCGTTGGGCCTGAACTAGTGACAAAGCTGTTTGATCCCAAGGGAGAGTACAAGAAGAAGGAGAAGAACCTGCCAAGAATCAATCAAGGATGGATTTTCTGAGACGTCGTTGTTGCTTGTTCAGCGTTGTTGGAAGGCGCTGTTTGTTGCAAGGTGGGGTTTTGTGCATACGCATAGGAATTGACGAAATATAGCTAGTGGTGATGATGCAATGCGTGCGTGCGCTATTTCATCTCCATTGTTTGATGATGCACACGCACGTCCATAGCTACCACATCACTGCGAAGTTTATGCCCATTTTGCGTCCGACACTGATCGAACAGCGTGCATGTTGTCGTGGCATGTCCAGATGTGTGCAATTGGTGAAGCTGCATGTTATAATTAACTGCAATCGTTTTCTGCTATGTAATGTCATCTACGATTAGCTAGACTACGCTAGCGCACGCATGCATACTAGCATAGCAGCTTTGCACGTTTAACGAATGTATAATGCGTTTATTACAACACAGCAGCAGTTGCCCAGACGTGTCGTTCGCATAGAGCTACTCTAGCTAGCTAGAGCATGCGGTGCGCTAGGAGACGGGCGTGACCGCGCAATGATTACGACTAGCTAGATCTAGTAGATTATATTACTTTAATCTAGTAGCAGCTAGTCACTCGATCTAGCGCACTTCTATCTTTCAATCGCCATCCTTGTGTCTGTGTGTGTGTGAAGCTTTGCGCAAAGCAGCGGGTGCATTCAGCGCTTAAAATACAGATGCTACATGTGCGCTCACATGGTCATGCCACAGCGTTCTAGCGTTGATATGCATTCATGATCGACATGTGCATGCAGCAGCTCCGACATGCGGCTGCCTGCAGCACAGTCAGACAGTCACACATCAAACCCCCTTGCTAGCTTGCATGCAGCATGCCTGCGACTGTACAACTAGCATGTGATAACACTAGTTCTAGCAGTGATCTACCTATCTGAGCGTTGTGCATGATGAGTCTTGCACATCACGTTCTAGACGTTGCTACACCACGCGCGTAGTAGCCTGCATGCTGCAATCATCATGCATAGCGACACACTACAACATCTACTAGACCTAGCTAGCTAGCTTGTCACTGAGACATGCATGTAATGAAGTAAACTCGCACTGTTCTGCCATCGATCACGACAAATCGACGCATGCTAGTATGTGTGTGCACTGCTGATGGTGCACGTGCAAAATAACTGATAAGCGCTGGCAGCACGCAGCATTCTAGCGCATGTTGCGCAGCAGCTGCACGTAAAGATGACAATGATTAGAAAATTTGATTGTCAATACATCGTGCTGCCTAGTCATACTAGTCATCTCGCACATGCAGATGCCATGAGGACTGCAATTTTGCGCATGCGTCTTATAGTGCGCACATGTGCCAACAACACACGCACGTACGCATGCGCTATGATAGATATGCAATATGATGTATATATATATATATATATATATATATATATATATATAATATCGCTTGTAGAACGTACGATGTACACATGCATCGCACCGACCTCGCATAGCGCTTTTTAATCATCTTGAAATCATATATCGCCTCCGGTACGCGGAATAAAAATCAATTCTCCGCAGCTATTATCCATTATCTTCAATGCTCCTCTTTGCATTAAGTAGCAGCATCAGACGGCTTTACAGCAGCAGCAGCAGCAGCAGGCCACATTGCCTCCATTAGATCAAACGCGGTGGCTCCGCTATGATCTCGAAGCTGCAGCAGTGCGCTGTTCGCGCTGATTGATGCATGGCTTAGAAGATACGCTAGCATAGGCTTCTGCCCCTTTAACGCCGCCTTGTGGAGCGACGTGTGACCGTCGTTTTGGACCGAGTTGAATTCAAGCTTCAGCTCGTCTATCAGCCATTTCGCAGTGGCCACGTCCCCGCCCATCGCCACCTGCGCGCAGCGTAGCGTGTTTGGACAAACACGATAATTTATATAGAAGTATAAGAATATGTATATATATATATATATATATATATATATATAATATGATATCTCTTCGGAAAGCGGGGGGAAGGGGGGGGGGCGAGAGAGTGATAGAGAGAGAAAGAGAAAAAGAGCCTATGTTATTTGGTACAAATCCCTCGCGCACGACTACTTACCCAATGCGTGGCGTCGCATCCGTAGCTGTTCGCGGTGCGCGCGTCTGCGCCCTTGGAGAGAAGATATTTCGCCACCTTCAACGTGTGAGTACATCAACAATAATATAAATGCGCCGAAGTACAAGTATGCTACTGCAAGATGAGAAGGAGAAAGGATGCGATGCTATCAGCATCAGCTCCGGCTGTATACACCTCTAAATGTCCCGCGTAACACGCAAGATGGAAGGGGGTAGTGCCGTCTTTAGTCCTCGCATCGGCAGCGACATGCGCACCATGCTCCTCCAGCAGGTATCTCACGATGTCTGCCCACCTTTTACCACGCAGCGTGCATATACATCGTGCGCAAAGGTATGGATGTTGTGCATTTTATATTTATGTGTGTGTGTGTGTGCGTGTGTGTGTGAGTGAGTGTGCGTGTGTGCGTGTGTGCGTGTTCTGCCATGTCGCAGGTACGCGTTGTAGCATAGACGCTCAAAAGCAATAAAAAGAAAACAATATTCAAAAATATATATATATATATATATATATATATATTATATTTATATACATATAAAACTCTGTGTGGTAAAGAACAATACACAAAAACGCAAGCAAACAATCACAAACACACTCAAACACACACAAACACACTCAAACACACGATCGACAGCATAGATACCCATGGCGAGCGGCCCAATGCAACGGTTGGCGACCAAACCGTGTAGTATCCCTTTCCTCCCCCCCCCCCCCTCCCTCGCCGCCCCCCCCCCGCTTTCTCGTGGAAACGAGCGTTCTACTCACACCACTACTATTACTACTACTGCTGCTGCTGCTGCTATTGTTGTCAGTTATCCCTCTATTTTCAGCACTAGTGATGCTGGGGGGGGGCAGCTTCATTGCCTCGCTCCCGCTACTCCCAGTTGTCGTATCAGCGATCTCGGTTCTTCGACGTGAGGGGGGGGGATGGAGGGAGGAGGGCGCTTCAATCCTGCTCCGTGGGGGAGGGCCGCTGGCATGATGGGCGTGGATGTAACCGGCTGGATTAAAGCCGTGGTCTTCGATCTGTGTGGAGGGTCAAAGCATCACAGGCACTGACTTCTCCCGCAATGGTGCTGGGTGGGTGCGAGTGCATATGCACCACGCAAGCGCGCCAATACAAATATGATTATATATATATATATATATATATATATATATAATATACATTAAAATATATTAATTATAATTACACAGTATGTGTGTGTGTGTGTGTGTGTGTGTGTGTGCGTGGGTGTAATGGCTGCTGTGTTGCGGAGCATAGCGCAAAACGCCTTTTAAATCCCAGAGATAGCATTATCATCAACACCGACATCGCGAACACCATTATCATCATCATTAACATCATCATCCTCATCAAAACAGATGTGACTTTAATTCCCAGGAATGCAACAAGATCTTTATTCCCCGACCCAACCAGCCCTGGTGATAGTAGAAACGGAGAGGGAGGAAGGGAGGTGGGGGTTAAGGGGAGGGAGAGTGAATGATAAACTATACGACTTTAAAAAGAAAAAAATAGCTTTCAAAAGTTCCAGCTTGAATTCTTCCTATAACGAGGAACCTCCCAATAAAAGCCATCATCATCATCATCATCATCATCAACAATAATCATCATCAGCATCATCGTCACCATCGTCATCACTACCATCATCATCATCACCATCATCGCTGCAATCCCACCCACCCCACGCCACGACAACAACAGAAACAAAAACGACGACGGCGACAACAACAACCAGCTTTAAGCGCCCCCCCCCACACACACACAATAAATTGCCATCTTTCCAAAAATCACAGCAGCAGCTCACATCCCCACCGCCACCCACCAGTTGAGTAGGTCTCGACTCCTTTGAGTACCATCCTCGATAACTCCCCCCCCCCCACCCCTTCGCAAAAGCCTTTGTAGGCGATGCAAATCGCCGGCCCTTGCGGCAGCGAGGAGAGGATCATCAAGGCTCTTTTGAGGCCGCGACGACAAGGAAGATAACAACAGCTTTGGCGTTAGATCTACAGAGGGTTTCTTCATATCCGCCCCCCCCCCAACCCCCTTGCCTGGAGCTGTTAATAAAATGCGGTAGTGATGAGCACGGTGTAGATCAAAAGACATCGGCGGAAGGAATTGATACAGAGAGAGAGAAAAAGAGAGAGAGGTCAGCGGTGGAGATTGGTGGGTGGGGGGGGGGAGGGTATAACACTTAACGATCATCACGCTATGAAACAGTAAGGATTTTTCGTTTTGCTCGGATATGATGCAAGCTACCGTGTGGTGTGGCCGCTGTTACTATCGATGACGGTGCTATTGATGACGACAACGACGACGACGACGATGATGATGATGATGATGAGGAGGAGGTGAAGGAGGAGGAGGAGGAGGGGGAGGAGGTCGCTGCTAAGGCAGCTGCAATGGCGCTCGTGATTGCTGCTTTCGCAAGACCGCCCTGCGCCGCGTTGTGCTTGCTGCTGTACATTAGATGAGTCCGCAGCCCCTTCACCCCTCGGAAGAACTTCTGCGAAGAAGACCAACAGAGGGGGCATCTAAGGAGGCGGCGGCTCGCAGCAACCCTGTCGCTGCTGTTCGTGCTACTACTCCTTCTGCTCTCATCTGCAAATAGAGTAATGGCATCGACGGCGCTAAGAGAGCGGTCATCTTTCTTCTTCCTTCGCTTCGAGGTGTCGTGGAGGGTAGAGCAACTCATGTTCCTGTGGTTTGTGCTGGAGCTGGAGCCCCCCCCCCCCCTCTCTTTCTGCCCCCCTCCCTCACTCCGACAGCGCCGCTTCCTCCCAGAAGACGCGCTCGCTTTTCGCCGACTGAAGAGTTTATAGAAACTCAATATAAGAGGGGAAATAGAGGAAATATGCCCCCCCCCCCCCCCACTGCGCGCCATCCCCGCTCCCTGAATACCACAGTTTCATAGATGATACTGCCGAAGCTGTGTGTTTAGGAATACACGGAAAGTTACAAAGTCCTCATCGATGAAGCTCACCTAGACCGCATGGCCTTCTTGTCCTCCGTGGAGAGGCGCGAGCACCAGAGGCTGACGATTTCCGCGGATGCCTTCGCGACGGACTGCGGCGTAAAGTTCGATTTTGAGAGAGGAATGAGCAATCGAGTATTCACGTCGTCTCTCGCTCGTTCGCTCGCTCGTTCGCACGTTGATTTTCACACATCATCCTGACTAACTACCTCGTCGGGATGTGTTTTGAGTTTGGCGACGGCAACTTTGAGCTATGGAACATGGGAGAGGATATAGGAGAGGGGGGGGGGGAGGGGGGGGCGATTGAGAAAGCGAGGGGGTGTTGGCGGAGGGCCGGGTATGGTCTAGATGTAATAGCTGTACACACAGCATTTTGCATAGAATGTGTTGGTTTGGCTACCGCACTGCAAACTAGCGTTCGCGGTCTCCAACGCCTTTTGACCCAGCTTTCCTTCTGATCCCACATCGTCCCATTTACAGCAGAGTGCGGGGGTGCGACCGGAAGGCCTTGAACCGCTTCAGCCGCTTCCGAATCTCTGTGGCGTTCCGGGATAGAAGGGGGGGGAGAAGGCCCCCCTCCACCCTTTCCTGGAATAGATCACGCTCCTCCGCATAGCCCTTCTAATCCGATATCAGTTTGAATCTCCATTAATGGGCTGGAGGATGGAGTTGCAGCGCGCGTCGCCGGTGTGCTAAGGGAGGGGGGCAAGGAGGAGGGCTAGGGCCTGCAGCATTGCAGGCGAGGCACCATCCGCTTGCACTCTTTGGTCAAATTTTAATACGAAAAATATCTAATGCTTGATGATTACAACTTTGGAAAAACTAAGAAAAAATATGCCCTGGAAATATCTATGAAAAAATTTTTTTTTCTTCGACTCTTTCCGCAACACTTTTGGCAACAATGCGAAGGACGTGCTTCGCCGTCCAACTCCTGCAGCCCCCTCCCCTCTCGAAGGGGAGGGGGCTAAGGGCCGGAGTAGCGTCGTACCCACCAATGCGCTATTCAATCCATCGAAATATGCATCGTGCGAGGAGGTAGGGATGTGTGCACGGGAGGAAGGGGGGGGGGGGAGGGAGAAAGATGCTAGTTCATTCACTCTCACATTATTGTCAACAGGACGAATGTGAGCTTAGAAAGGCTTTCTTCTTCCAGCTTCGGTGGTTGGCCCTATCGTAGGACCGTGGCCAACAGCTTCAGCACTAGCAGCAGCACAACGTCTCCCCAATCCGCGCCGTCGCATCCACCATCATCGTCAGTAGTTCATGATGTGATTGATGGTGGTGGCGTTGTGCCGATTACAATGATATCTCACCGATGCAGTGATTCTTTCTCGCTTACGCATCCCCCCGTCCCCCCCTCCCCTGCTCCTTTTTACTCTTAAAATCTTCCAGTGCCCCCCCCCCCACTGAGGAGGCGGTGAGGAAAGAGGTCAACGACGCTTTCGAGAGCGGGGGATCCTCAAGAGCTTCCATTGTTTGCGAAGACATTATCTCAAGACTCACGGTATCAACCATTCCCACACTTCGTGCTCTCTATCTTCAGCCCAAAGCGCGCGCTACACCGACAAATGATGCTATATATATATATATATATATATATATATATATGTTTATATTTTAGTTAGGCAAAGGGAAACGACAACGGCCAGATCGATCCTTAGACATTTCAATGGCTTGCATTCTCGAGGCTGATAGGCTCGAGGTGAAGCTTTCGGATACGACCTGGCTGCGATTCTTCCAGAGCTTGTTTGCTGAGGCTGGGCAGAGTAGCAGGGGGGGGGGCAGCGAGAAAAGAAATAGTGTTTCCTTTGCGTTGAATTTCTTGCTACAGCTCACGGGAGCGCATCAAAATAGACTCCAACGTGCGTGAATACACACACACACACACACACACTCACACACACACAAACACACACAAACACACGCACGATATGGGTGTTTATAAGGAATATATATATATATATATATAAATATCGGGCGTCTCTAAGTGTGTGTGTGTGTGTGTGTCTGGAAAGGTGCTTTGATAATGGACCCCCCCGCCTCCCAGTTTTCATTTTCTTCTGGACCCCCTCACAAGACATCTTTTGCCAAGATGAAGTTGAAAAAAAAAGGGGAAAAAGCTGATGGCGGAAAAGTTTCCTCTTCTCCCCCCCCGGGGGGGGGGGGTCTACCCCCCCCATGGTTTCAAAGAGGAGTCCCGCCCCCACAAAAACGCGTAGTTTTTTATCTACACAAACCGCACACACTACCCAAACCCCCCCCCCCTTTTTATT
>ADNK01002870.1:0-16914 GCA_000320545.1 Bigelowiella natans CCMP2755 | reverse complement strand
CTTCCAAGTCCCCTTTTTGCTCGAACATGATAGTGTCGATCTCCTCCTCGATGGATTTTCGCCCTGTTCTCTTGTTCCGTCTTCGCGTCGAGGTTGCTGAGCACGTGGCACGATGTCTCAGCGAATTGCATTGAAATCGCCGGGCGGACGGACTCAGGAAGGTCGGTGAATGCGGGGCCGCAGTCGACGCCGTTTAGGCTGAAGCGCATCGTGCGCGAGTCCATGTCAAGATGGACATCGATCACGTCTCCCGCACGCTGTGTGCCCATGTACTGGGTGGACTCCCCGTCGTTATATCGGAAGCCGGCGATGAACACCGCATAGCCAACAAGTCGTAGATACTTTTCCCCCGCTCCCCAAGCAGAAGTGACGTTCAGGGAGACGAGGACACTGGAGAAGTTGTTCAATGCAGAGAGAAGAGGGGGGCAGCACTTCTCTTCCTCCTCCCCCTCCATCCCCCTCTTCCCCCTCCTCTTCCTCCTCCTCCTCCTCCTCAAACGATGGCGTTCAAAAAGCAAGAATGACTCTGCGGCTCACTTTTACTGTTGGTATCTACCCTGGTTGTTGTTATCGGGTCTTCTTCCTGAAAGCAGGTTGATGCGAAGAAGCTTCTAGATTCTCTCCCCTCAACCTTCACCTCGGAGCTCTACAGCGTGACCTGCCTTGCAGCGGGGAAGAAGGAAGAGCGATGCACGGCCAATGAGGACCTGGATCTTACAGACCGAAATTGGTAATTATGCATATACACAGCAACAACACACACACATACACACACATACACACACATATATAAATATATATATATATATATATATATATATAAATATACATATATATACACACACACATGAATTATGTAAAGACCGGACTTAATTAGCTCTCGGTACTGAAACATCAAATAATAACAGCAACCCCGCCTAACCCCCCCCCCCCCCCCCCCTCTCCTCTTTCCTGTCATCATTGACTTCGGTCTCCTCGCTCCCCTCCCCAGGACTTGGAAGGAGAAGGATTTTAAATACGCGCCCGGTCGCGCCTACCAAATGCCCGGCTACGTGGGATCGTACGCAATGGACAATCTTTCCATGAGCCTGCACTGCATCTACCACACCTCCTCGGCCAAGGTAGGGTGTAGCCCTCGCGGAGGAGGACTAGGAGTGGGGGGAGGAGGTGATGGGGAAAATGGAGTGAAGCAGAAACTACCGATTACTTGGTTTTCTTCGCGGCGAAGTTCAAGCGCATATTATTTTCTCTCTCTCTCTCTCTCTCTCTCTCTCCCTCTCTCTTTCCCCCTCTCCCTCCCTCCTATACACATACTCACGCGCACATGCACACACTATTCCCCACCTCTCCACCCCCCCCCCTCCCTCCTTTAAACGCGCCCCGTAAGAGGCCATGCTCTACTGCGCGAACATGCGAGGCGACTCCAACTCCGTGTGTGCTGTAGTCGGGCAGCTTGCAGGAGCAATCTACGGGCTTGAGGCCATTCCGAAGGCATGGATAAAAGCTGTTGAGCAATGGGATGGGGGGGGATCCATCGCTCTCCGAGCATATAAGTTATACAAAGCAGCAGCAGCAGCAGCTGCTGCTGCAAAGGAGGCGGGGCCCTCCTCGTCCCCTAGAGATGCGGTGAAGGCAGGTAGCAAGAGGGAAGTGAAAGGGCAGAAGGGAGACGTCGCCAGCAGCTGCGGAGCAGAGGAGGAAGGCAAGGCCAGCAAGAAGAAGATGGAGGTGGACGATGCCGGCGCTGGCTGCATTAATGACATCTCGTCTTCTGGTGATATCGGTGGCTATGCCCCCGCATTACACTCGTGTGTGCATGCTATCACTAACATTGCAAAGGTGGAGACTTTTTCCGCGAAGACGACCTCGAGGTCGTCTTCGCAGCGCGTTTCTGTGTGCACGCCCTAGAGCACTTGGGGGGGGTGGGGGGAAGAGGGGGGTGACGACGGTTTTTGAATCCTGAGGCTAGCAGCTTCGTGCTCTGAGCGTCATAGCAAGCATCACCGTTGGCAAAAAATGTTTTTTTTTTTTTTCAATATATATAATATATATTATATATATATATATATATATATATATATATGTAGAAAGGGTTCATATTAGCCTACAGCTTTCATTCTTTCCTTCATTATTTTACTACATATTATCTTTTTTATCACTATATCATATATCTGTTCGATTCGGGGGGGGGGGGGGGCTAGGATCTCTCGTAGCAGCAGCGAGGCACAGAAGCCATACTTACCGTTCTGCCAACTTCATCACCCGCAGATAAACCCGTCGGAGGCGAAGCTGCTATATCAGGATCTCAAGTGCCAAAAGTGCGGTCACTGTGAGGAAAAGGACCTGTGGGTGTGTATGGGTACTACTACCAAGCTTCAGAGCATTGATTAGCGACGACTCGCCCATCTAGCTACAACTCATGCGACATGCCTCTTGACGTAGCGAAAACGCCGAGAGACCATCAGGATGACTTAAACTTCGTCTGACACACACGCGCACACACACGCACACACAGTTTCTAAATAAACTTTAAAGAAATTGTACGTGTATCAATATCAGTACATATATTTACACGCGCGCACACACACACACACGCACGTAAACATAAACATGAACATATATATATATATATATATATATATATATATATATATATGTAAATATTATATTTTTAATTATATCACCCAACACTGCAATCACATCAGCCACCAAGGAGATATTTTGCGGGCGCTACGCGAAGGCGTGCATGCTGAAGTATGCAAATGAGAAAGGGCACAAGATTGCAATGTGCCTAGGAGACCTGTCCTTCTGGTGCTACGGCTGCGAGAACTACCTCCATCACCTCACCATTCGCCCGGTGTATGATGCGTATGATGCGTGGCACCATGCTAAGTTTGGCGAGCCAGTTGCGGCACCATTCTCGAAGTGCTAGTAAAACGGATGTAATCAATCAAATTAAAATTGTCCAATGGTCATCCATCCTCATGTAGCAGTGCAATGCAGCGGCTTCAGCGCTAATGCTGAATCTGTTGGTCTCCTAGTGAAGTGGTGTGATTGTGGTGGCAGTAGTAGTGGCAGTAGTAGTGGTAGTAGCAGTAGTAGTAGTAGTTGTAGTAGAAGGGTTTTATTCAACATTTTTTGGATGTTTTGCTGGTTTGGCATGTGCATGTCTAGCTAGATGTGCATGTATGCACGCAACTCTAGCTAGCTAGTACTACTGCAACTTCACGAGCTAGCAAACATGCTAGCTAGCTAGCATGCAGATGCACCGAGTGGAACAAACATTTTCAACGATTATTCTAATCTCTAGATCTAGCAATGTGTAGCTAGCTAGATGTAGTCCTAGAGCTATGCGATCTAGCTAGCATGCGCAGACACCGCTCATGCATGTTGCATCTCTAGATCAGTTTGTTGCTGCTGCCATGCGCTCCAACTAGCCATGCTAGCATTAGCATGCCACTAGTCTAGTAGTAGTGTGCATTCAAAAGCTGGTCCAGCATGATGCACAAAATCACAATTTCAAGACTAGAAGATTCAGTCGTCACTGTACATATCGCTGCTAGACGACCGCATCACACAGTCACCATGTGTTGAATGATTTGACAATCCGTGGCAACAAATGAAAACCCGCTGCAATGCGCTCTGTGTAATAGGCTAATCATCGCTAGATCAGCGAATTCACTTGCTCGATTCTTCTTGTAGGCAGGTTGACTACAAAAATCAAGAAGAAGGACAGAGGAAGCGGTGGGGGACGTTGCTGATCAGAGCTAGAGAGAGACTTGACTTCCACAATCTAGCATGCAATGTTCGCTGGGCCAAACATCGCATCGCTGCAATCTAGCAATGCCAGATTTTCGCGTGCCAGCATGCTAGCATGCATTCCCTGGCTAGCTGATTCTGTCTAAAAAGACCCTTGTTACGCAAAGACGACAAGACCGCACACACAATGCATCATCACTTGCATACTTTTTTCAAGCTTCCTTCTCTTTCTAGACTTGGCACCTATCTAGCTCACCTAGCTGCTACTTCTGTCGCTCAATGAGAATGAAGTCGTAAGCAGCAGCTGCAGCTTCGTGGGTATCGCCCCGCAGCAGAGATGGTTGTGATGACAATGCGGACGTGGTGCTGCTATGCAGAGTAGTCGCGGTAGATGCGCCTCTGGCTTGGCAATAATCGCCAATTGCTTGACCCTCTTCAAGTCCCCCGGTGACCGGCTAAGCACAACAACAACGCCAACAACAACAACAACAGCAGCAGAAGCAACATGCCATCACCGACACAAAAATGTACGATCTACACGAACACTGCTCGTCTGAAGCTCTCTTCCAAAAATCTTTCCGAACGTACAGAGAAATATTTTATAGGTTTTGGCTGGTTGGCGCTTTCTCACCGGTGATATTTCCCATGGCCGCCTCACCTAGGAAGCGTGTTATGTGTTACAATTAGAAGGGGGGGGGGGGAGGGGACGGGGCAGGTAACAATGGCCGCGAGAAGCTGCAGCGCTGTCGTGTTAAATTCGTTCTCTCCCTACCATCACTGCATCCGGGGACAAGAACCTCCAGCTTACAACTCGACGCCGCTTATCACTCGTGTTACCCTATCGATAACAGCGACGAGGAGTATCATGACTAAAGCAAGATTGGGGGAGGATGAGGACGGAAAGGAGCACAGCGCGTGGGGACGGAGGCCAGATGCACACATATAGATAGTCCCAATTCGCCCTTAATCGTCGGTGCATACACACTCATGGTGTGCTGTATAAGGCTGCTATAAAGGCGGAAGCTCTGGCAAATTTTTTAATCTACAAAAGCCTTAGTTCTCACCGAGGAAGTACCACAAAATCGGCGAGTAGTAGCGGGGAAAACGACTCTCAACGCATCGCAGCAAGAGGAAGTAATAGGAGTAACAGCAGTGAGTGCTAGTTGTTATGAGCGAAGTGAAAGGCAACGAAACCATACATCGGCGGAGTGGAGGGCGAGGCCATCGAAGGCGATGAGATCTCCAGGCCCCACTTCCCATTCTAGGAGCTCGTCACTGGAACAGCTGAATCGGCATGTACCTCTCCCCAATCAGCATTTTTCAAGAAATGGCTAGCATCATCATATGCACGTCAACTTCTACCAAAATCTCCCAACAAAACTAGCAGCTCAAAGCGAATCGAGCGAACAGCGAGGCAATAAAAAACCTGTATTTCTCGTCTAGATCAGGGGGGATCTGGTGGAAGTTGCAGCCTCCGTGCCCCCCACCCGCTTGTCCCACAGCCGCACCTGTAGCCGACTCATCCACTGCATCGTGTAACGGGGAAAGTACGGGACGAGATCACACAAACGGCACTCGGATTGAGAATCAAGGAAAGACAAGAAATCGTCTAAAGAATATCCTATTTTCCAGAATCCTCCCACAATAGTCGCAAGAGAGCGTACACCTCTCTTGGCTGATACTCATTCCAGCGCCAACCCTGCTTAAGGCCCCTCCTTCCAACAATTCTACGGGGCTCTAAATAGTAACGTCGCTTCTCTCCATCATCAACATCGCTCCAACCACCTTGATAGCTCTGCTCCGTCTCGAATTTCCTCGGGATAAACAGGCGCCCCCAGCGATGCGAAGCTTTGATGAAGCGAAGGCAGCTTCCTTGGGCGACGGGGTCCAACGGAAGCCACAGCTGAAGATCGGCATACAATCAGCTCATAGAGCTCTTCCTGCACGAGCGACGATGTAATATTATATGTATATATATATATATATATATATATATATATATACATACTATATATAATATCATCAGACCGAGACGAGCGGCCCATCGAAGGGATAATAGGGTTGGTCATGGTGCCAGGGCGTTGCCTTTTTCCCAGCGTGAGAGCATCAGTCAGGGCAAATCAAGAAGAGGAGGCGAGAAGAAGAAATGCATGCGCAGTCCTACGGCAGGAGCGAAGACGGATCGAATCATACGCCTTCAAGCAAGGGAGAAGCAGCATGAGCAAGCTACTACTGTCCACAAGGAGGCGGGTAGAAGCACATCAGCGCGGAGTTAATGCATCGCGCATAAACCATCCTAAAACGCACTCTTTCCGCACTACGTGAAAACTTGCCTTTCCAGCTCTTGGCTCTTTGACTAGCACGTGCTCGTGGTAGAAGCACACCTCTTGTTTCCGTAACAAACACGCCGCGACGTCGCTGATGCCGCTATACGGTGGAAAAGAAGGAGGAGGAGGAGAAGAGGGTCAGGCCAATAATCAATGATAAATAGTCACGCAAACACACTCCCGGAGAAGAGTAAGTGTTGCCCTCGTTCCAACGTTCTCATCGAAGCAGCCCAAAACTACTACCTTTCAAGCACAAAGGATTTAAACTCCGAGATACGTGGCCAATTACAGTAATCTACGAAGAGGGGGGGGGGGTAGAGGGGAAGATGGCCGGAGGGGTACAACGCATTGAGACGATGAATTGAATCGGACTTCTATGCGCTTCGCATATCAACCTAAAATTGAAAGAGCTACCGTTCCAGAATGCTCCTCCGACTTCGCTATCCTCTCCCCCATTGTCTGATGGTGTGGGAAGAGATTCGAATCCGATTCCAGGAGAAGCTTCATTCTTTGCGACGCCATTCTTTATCCTTTCGATCCATTCAAGTGGGACAACACCTCGAAGGCACACAGCGCCTGAAAGAGAAAGATTCTTTTGTTGCAGTAACATTTTTAAAATCAACGAGGGGGGAAAGCAGAGCACCCATTCCTCCTCTCGAGCACTATATTCATACCGTCACGTTCATATGCGTCGACATCTTGATCTGAGACAGCCCTGGCGAAGTAATTTCTTCTGCGACTATTCAAACATATCCCTCGAATGCGTCCTCCTCCCCCTCCCAGTCGCCAACACCGCAGAGCAGCGCTCATGTACAGGTAGGGTGTTCCGTTCTGAGAGCACAGAGGGAGTCGCGATTTGTTTAGGTTCGAATTGTATTTAGCTTGTCGCGTATTAGAAACCACCTATATTTATGGTAATGTTCCCTATACCCGGATACCCGATTTTCACCGGAATTAGGCGAAAGGCTTTCGCGCGTTTTTTTTTGGTAAAAATTGGACACAAAAACTGTATGCGACAATCCGAAGAAGAGCGAAAATTAGACTCAACTCCGCTTCTCCAGCTTTCATCGAGAAGAATGGCAGACGAACCGCATGCCCCCCCTACAGCCTCAGAACCCACCACTCATGCTTCGGTAGTTTCTTTGCCCGCTTCCATTGTGTGACCTCTTACTTCGTATAGACTAGTGAGCTATTATGAAACGCGTTTGATTGTAGTTCTTTATCCGGCAGCATACGTTTAAAGCTGATGAATGTCTGTTTGTTATGGAGACTGAGATGCCTCAGCCTTCACCTTCCGCCCAGAGATCCCTTGCTTTGAAGAAACTAGTGAATATTTCAAGTGAGGTCACCCAGATGAACCGGAACATTCAGCAGATCAACATGTGCGTACAGAAGATGGACCGCCAAATGAGGTTTACAACAAAAAATACAGAATATATCGTCGTATCCACAATTGAAAAAGGCGTTCGTTTATTCCTGACTCGTTCTCTTCTCTGTCTCTACCTTCTTATATCCCTCCATGTCTCTCCCTCTCTCCCCCCCCCCTCTCTCTCTCTCTCTAAAATTGTGAACTAAAATATTTGTATTAAACATAATTCATCTGTCGACTTACAAAATACAGCAATATTTTACAAGTTAAAACGATGCCCTCTCTCTTTGCTTCCTCTCGTTATCTCCCTTTTTAACTGTCTTCTACATATATGGCTGTTAATGCCTCTAGTAATGTTCGTTCTGCATTAAGCTCAGATGACATTTCAGCAGATTACTATTGTTGCCTCGACATATAAGTTGGATGCTTGAATATTCACAGAAGCCTCGAAGGGAAAATGGGGCTGATGTACACGCCTTTCATGACCAGTTTGTATCAATTTCACAAGAAGAAGACCGCCTCTACGAGTACTAACGCCCCTCCATTCTAATCATGTGGGCTCCTTGATCCAGTGATGACTCATTGCGTCATTGGAAACTCCAGCATACGCGAGCAGGTGTGCTCTATGATATAGAAAGGGAATGTCCTCCATTGCCCCAACTATGTTAGTGTTGTGTTGTTTGTTGTAACATCGTCAGACTATTACATGAGAGCTCACTAGCACAGCGCTGAGCGTGCTAGCGTGGTACGTGTGCACGTACACCCTTGTGTGTGTTCATACAGATGTGCAATTTAAACTGATGGATCTGCAATACCCAACATGTAAATTTGCTATCCACCAGTCTAGTACTAGAGCAGTCCAGAGCAACATGCGATGCTAGGATGCTCTTTATTCATTCATTGTTTCCTGCGCGCATGCATGACTGCGGCGTGCAGCTGCATTCATTCATTTGCACATGCCACATCATGGCATGGCGGCAGCGCGCTTCATCTAGTCATGTCTGCATGAATGTGTGCCATCCGCATGAGCCATGCATCTCTAGATCTACGTGGCCATCTAGCCATGAGCTAGCATGCATGCCTAGATGCATGGCGCTTCTAGGTGCACAATGCAATCATTGATGTGTTCAGAATGTGGCTGCCGTCTAGCTGTGGATCGCACCGTCTAGCCATGCATCCCAGCATTGGAATTCGCAACAAGCTTGGGTGGTTTTTTGTTTGCTCGTTTGTTCATTTTTGCAGACATCAATTTCGTGATCATCAAACAACGTGATGCCACACTGGCACAGGGGAAAAAACAATGAGACTCTTCATTGGCCTGGCACAGCGCCTCATCATTGCGTGCACAAAGACACACCATCATGCCATGTGGCGTCAATTGGTCCAGTGGTGTGCACCTGTGTCGCACAGTCCAGCAGTGCTGGAATGGACAAGATCCTTGCTGCGAATGGAGGGAGTCGCTTTCAGAACGTCAACGACTTTTGTGTGATCTTTCTTTTTTGCCCGTTCCAGCGCAGTCATCCATCCCTTCTGCACCCTTCACCCAGATGAAGGAATTTGCATTCCATTTCAGAAGCTTCTTCACGACGAACAGGTGACCCTCCGAAGATGCCGAGCACAACGGAGTGTCACCCAATTCATCGGTCGTCTCGATGTTGGCCTTCTTCTCCAACAGCATCTCAATGACGTCCAGGTGACCCCCAAAAGACGCCACCATTGACGGAGTCCGACCTGATCGATTCGTCACCTCTGTTCGGCCTTTGTTTTCCAATGGCCACTTTGCGACGTCCAAATGACCCTTGTCAGACGCCTCCAGCAATTGGGCATCTCTTTTTTCAAGCAAGAATTCTTGCAAAAGGTCAACGATTTCTGTGTAGCCCCTCATTTTTGCATGATCCAACGCAGTGACTCGGCTCCAATCAGCGAAATCGATGCTGGCCTTCTTCTCCAACAGCGTCTTCACGACGGCCAGGTGATCTCCCATGGTCGCCAAGATCAACGGAGTGCCACCGTTTTCATTGGCTGCTTCAGTGTTGGCCTTTTTCTCCAACAGCGTCTTCACATCGTCTAAGTGACCCCCATCAAATGCCACGCACAACGGAGTCCGGCCGTGTTCATCAACCGCTTCAGTGTTGGCCTTCTTCTCCAACAGCGTCTTCACAACGGCCAGGTGACCTCCTTTGGATGCCACGCTAGCACGATCAACGGAGTCCGACCGCATTTATCATCGGCTTCACTGTTGGCCTTCTTCCCCAACAGTGTCTTCACGACGTCTAAGTGACCCTCCAAAGACGCTGCGTATGACGGAGTTTCACCGTATTTGTTGGCGGCTTCAGTGTTGGCCTTTTTCTCCAACAGCGCCTTCACAACAACGGCCAGGTGAGCCACACGAGATGCTGTGATCAACGCAGTGTCGTCTCTGGATCCGCTTCTTTTCTCGAGGTCCACACGCTTCGACAACAGCTTGAGCACCTTGCTATACCAATCTTTGTTGATCACTGCATCGTTGGCTGCTTTGGCCAAGTTCGCCCCCATGATGAGAGACCGCCGGTGAAATGCCGATGTGCATGCGACAACATTGTTTTGTGTCGCTAAGTGTAATCGGCCTATCTCGAAGCTCGCCGGGAAATGCCGATGTGCGACAAGATTGTTCTGTGTCGCTGAGTGTAAACGGCCTGTAGTTCTGACGCTGGACCCAGACCTCTCCTCAACACCCAACCACTCGTTCAGAGCGGAGAGGGGGCCAAAGCATTGCGGCAGCTCAGACACAACAACCATAGCCACACTGAATACAGCCAGTGGGGGTTATAAGAATCAGGCGATTGGTTTGACCACGGCGGCAATCTCGTGCGTAATCCGATGGACGTAGCTGCCAACGACGAAGGAAATGCACGAGAAGAGGAGGGGAGACTGGGCGATGATGATGCAACAGCGTTTGAGTGCGCCTCCCGCATCATTCTCCAGTCCCTCACGGATGCGGTCGTCGAGAAGATTCTCTCGTTCACTGAATGGAAGGAGCTACTGGCGGGAGCTGCCGTGAGCCACCAATGGAGTCGAATAGCAAAAAAGGTAAAATAACCCACCAGTCCAATGGTGGTGTAGGGAAGACGATCCCACGCTGATCTCTTGCTCGTTCGAAAAATCTAGGCTGCCAATTATGTGATAGGATGGCCTCGTTATGCTTGCCCACCTTGATGAATCTAGAAATATTCTCGTTTACTCTCCTCCACCTGTTTCTCTCTTCACTATCATTGAATTTACTCATTGGTGGTGGTGGTGGTGGTGGTGCTGCTGCTGCTATTTGCCATGATTCTTCTGGTGTACACTACATCAAAAGGACTCGCTATGGAAGCCTCACTACCGAAGCCGAAAGTTCTCGAAGGTCTCCCATCCATACACCCCGCCGATTATAAGAAGACGAGACCTCACCTCGTCGCTGTCGTTATGATTACATATATCCTACAGTCGATTCATCCAATCTCTTTGTTCTACTCATTCCTTATTGGGAATAGCTTCATCTTTGTGGGGGTTTACATAATCCTTTTTACGCTAGTGCGTGCTCGGGAGAAATGCATTCATACGGCAAGTAGAGAGGCCAAGAAGGATGCGAGAGAAAACACAACAGCTCCTCCCCCCCCCCCCCCCCCAAAATTAAAATGAGCGCCCTTCAAATAATAGCCACATCGTCATTATGCACGGATAAAAATTATGCTTTACATATACAACGCCCTCAGACTTGCGAGCTGCCTTTGGTTTCTAGCGGCGGCATGCGCGATGCATCTCGGACCGAACACCAGACGAACCGACGTCCCCATAGCCTCTCTTCCCCCCCGTCCCCCTCCTCCTCATCCTCGTTGCCATCCGTCGGGCCCTCGACTTTCAAAGACAGCATGCGCGCGGTTGTCTCCATGCGCCGGAAGCTCTGCAGGCACATCAGATCGGTCTCCGAGGCGATGAAGGGCCAGCACGCCACAAGGGCGTGGTGCTGCCGCAGAGAAGCGAAGGCGATGGTTGACTTCCTCCATAAAAACGCGCTTTACCTGAAGGACGCAGTCGAGGCCGAGGTGACGCGCACACCCACCTCACAGCGAGCCCAAATAGCGTTGCTAGATCTTTTTTTTGAGAGCCGTGGAGAGGCGACAACGCTAGCTAGCTGCTGCGTGGTCATTAGTCCGTTCGTGATTTTCTTGATTGTCCGCATTCTCCACACCAGCTTCTCGGAAGGAACCTTGCCCGTACCTCGCACCTTTGCTGGGTCGTGCACAACTCGCTCATAACGCAGGGGTGGAGCCAGTATGCAGCCGCGGAGGTGATTGAGACAGCGTTGGGGAACAACCCCAATATATTAAACCATAGCTTCGCGATCCGCACTTGCTTTGGAATTTCGAAAAAAAACAAAGCTCTCTCCTACTTCCCCCTTTTATTTTAATACTGAAGAGAGAGAGAGGGTGGTGAGATTGATGAGTCTGCTGCACACGTATTGACGAGAGGTTCATGTATGTCCATGCCCTTTCTCCCCCCCCCCCCCCCCCCCTTCCTCCTCGCTGCGCTCTAAGGACTACAAAACGAACAAAGAGATATTGCGCGGGGCAGCGATGGTCGCACAGTCTGTCAATCTGGTTGTAGATCTAAATCTCCTAGAAAAGGTGCGGTTCTGAGCTCTGAGCTCTGATTCTGATTTTTTTTCCGATTCTTCGGACTGGTGCGATGAGAACCGGCGGGGGGAGGACGGGGGAGGGAAGTTGAAGCATTTGGTGTGTGTGCACCCGTGTATACGCATGATCATCTAGTAAAACCGGTTTTGCGTTCTTACTGTGTCTTCAAACACGCGCGCTATCGTCTCCGCCCCCCCTCCGCATCCTGGCGCGGCGGGGCTGTGGTGGTATGTAGAATTTCGAGTTGAGCCCATTGGCGTGTATCTTAGAACGTCGGCGAGATCGAATTGCAGATACGAGCGCACCTAAAACGCTCCAAAGCTAAGGTTTCAAGTTCGGGTACTTTCGACGATGTGGAGGCGGTCCTCGCGTCTATGAACACCACGTTGTTTCAAAAGCTCGGGTAAGCTGACGTAGATTCGGTGGGGCATGCATCGAATGCTGACGCGAGAAGAGGACACCGACGCCAACCTAGAGATGGACGGCGAAAAACGCGTTCTCCTGTGATAGAACTTGCGAATTGCATCTCGGGTCTTCTCTGTTGATGCTGCTTGTCTATGCGTGTTGGGAGCATGCACTCGTGGTTAGAACAATCCGCATCATCACCAATGTGCTGCTTTATCTTTCCCCCGAACAGGGTGGGGCGTCCGCACAACTGCTAATCATACACTTTCTGCTCTCTCCCCCACCCCTCTACTCGCCGCCCTCTGTCTTCTTGCCCCCCCCCCCAAAAAACAAAACAGATTTCGGCGACCGAATAACTACTACGCAGTGACAAGCAACCTCCTTCCTTCTGTGCTTCTCAAGCGAGAAGGGCAGCCGATCGCCTTGAGCGTTCTTTACATCGCCTTGGCTCGGCGCTTAGGCCTGGACGCGAGAGGCGTTAACACACCGCGACACTTCATCGTAGCTGTCTCTACCAAAGTCAAAGCTGATGCAAATAGAGGGAGGGAGGGGAAGAGCAACAATCGCGAGGAGGCGAGCGACGATGACGTGGAAGCTAAATACGGGAAGAAGGCGGAGGGGATTGTGGGGGGGGGGGGACGCGGTTTTGGGATGAGCGGCAAAGGCGGAGCCCCTTCCCGAACACCTCGAAACGAGTACCTGTTCGTGGATGTGTTTTCCAAGGGGCGTGTATTTCGCGGGCGCTCGCAGCTCGATAAGTTCTTCCACGATGCGGTTGGGGTGGACATTAGCGACAGCAAGCTTGAGCCAATCGAAGACCCACTCATCTTCGTGCGAATGTAGTAGTAAAAGTAGTAGTAGAAGAAAAAGAATAAGAAGAACATTCATGTACATAAATGTGTACGTGCGTGTATGTGAGATGTCTAGGGACTGGGGAGGGATAGAGAGTGGGGAGAGGGGTGACTAGTGTTGTCTTTATGATGTTCATATGCACGTGAGCGTACGTATACATTCGGGAGAAATGCAAAGACAAGTATAGAGATGAAGGCATAACAGAACAGAGACTAAGGGACGTCCAAGATAGTGCGAACAAATTTATGCTCTTTATCCCTTCTCCCTGCACACACACACACACAGAGAGAGAGAGAGAGAGAGAGGGGGGGGGGGAGAGGGGAGTGAAAGAGTATGCACATACGCAAAATGTCTATGTAGGATGATGAATCTCAAAAACTCCTTCGATCTGGCTCTCCGTAACCTCGAAGCAAATACCGTCAACAAAACAAGATACAGTACGATGTCCATGCAATCACTCTTCGCTCCCCTCCCCTTTCTAGCTTTCCTCCCTCGTACTGCTCTTTCCACTCCCCCTCCTATTTTTCTCTTCTCGCCCTGGAGGCTAACCTCTCTCTCTCTCATTTGATAAATCAAGCTTCGGTCATCGTACTTTTCTTCCTTGTTTCTCATCAGGTCACGACTATATGCTGCAGAATAGTAGCATCTACGCCTTGTATCAGATGTAAGTATGCTTTTGATTCGTTTAGAATTCCTCTCCCTCCCTCCCGCCCCCCCTACTTCCCTGCCCCCGTTTTACTGTCTTTCTGGGTCTTGAATTACATTTCTACGACAAAACGAACCATTGTTTAGTGTTTTTCTCTTTTGTGCGCAGTTGTGCGAATCGATACGATGAATGGAGAAAGAAAAAGGAGGAGGCAGGTGCTGAATGTGAAGAACGGCTGCGTCAGTACGCGAATTTTGCTCAATGGCCACGAACCTCCGAAGCACCGCGTCTCGCGCAGTTTCGAGTGAATTATGTCCTCAATCAGCACCGATGATGCCGAAGTTCATTTGCAAGCGCATCCTGCATGCATGGGCGATGCGATGCGATGCGATGATGACAGCGAGCGCATGCAAGCATTGCATTGATTCTTTTGCCAATGATGTGGCCGATTTGCATTTGCTGACCGCGCCTTGCATGCATCTGTTTCCACTAAAGCCAAACACGACTAAGATTAGTTCGCACACCGCCTGATGCAGTGATTTGACGTGTCTGCAACGAACAGAAGATGCGAAGGAGCCGTCGACTTCGATGCGGAGCGAGAAGACGATGATGCAGCTGAGAGACCTTGGAAAAACGGCGATGCAATCTTCTCTTCCTTTCTCACGCTGCTTTCATTACGCACGTTGTTTACGATTGCTATTCCTCCCAAATTCCCAAATCTGGCGAGTGCTGCTGGCCCGTCTCTGTGGAAGCGAAGCGCCCCCTTTCTCGTTACTTTTTGTTCAACTTGTGCTGTCGTTTCGCACATCATTGCTGCCCCCCCCTCATTATTATTATCATCGGCTTCATCCCCTCCAGCACCCCCCAACCCCCCTGCTATTGTGTGTACTTCTCCATTAATTGCGACCGCACGGATTCTACGGCCTTTTTTTGGGAGGATGAAGAGGAAGAGCGGAATGTTAGCTAATACTACATATATATATATATATATATATATATATATATATATAACACTGAACACACATACTGGTTTTAATTTCGAGCGTCGCCGCTAATTTGTCCACATACGCACAGCAGAACATCTGGTATTTTTTGTTTGGGCCTAAATATGCTGTACCGTAGCGCTCTGTTACGAAAATGCCCTTTGTAGCGTCGTCTAGCAGCACCGAGCCAGGACCGCAGAACAACGCCCTCTTCCCATGCCCGTCTACCCAGTACAAAGAAACATACGAAGCCCTTATATTACGTGGCGCACATCAACACATTTATTTATCGATAGCTCGAGCAGATCGCAGTGACGTCATTGAACATCATCACGCAAAACCAATTTTTTTGGAATATTCATTTTAATGTCATTGGCGTGGGAACGAAGGCGGGAAAACCGAATCGAGCTGTCAGCTACAGAGATTCAAAAGAAGCACGACGCATAGAAGAAGAGGAAATCACTGCAAAAAGGGTGTCGGGCTATTCTCCTTCGCCTCTCACGCCCCATATCATCTCTCAAACAAGAAATGCGAATATATAGTGTTTGGTGTGGAATGGCCCTGCTAGCCTGCGCCAGCACCTCTCCATCCGAACCGATTCGGTATCCCAGCAAACGTTTGTACGATCGTTTCGCTTTTTCCTTGTTAAAAACAGCACGTCATCATCGGTCTAGTCTCTCGAATAAGGCTCCTTTGGAATATGCGACACTCACACCCCCCCCTCCCCCCAGCTACAAAACTCTTCGCAACAACTGACAACGAATAGGACGGGATGAGGCTACCCATTGGAAAGCTGAATCTCGCCTTCATTGCAGGCCCATCCACGCAAAGCCGAGCGGCAATCGAAGTATCCACACCGCTATGATGCCCTCCACCCCCCCCCTCACGATCGCTGTCCTGATGTTCTCCGACTAGACTGCTTTGCGAGCCTAGCACAGGGGAGAACTCGCGTATGCACGCGTCCATGGCGTCCGCCGTGTACACGTCGCCAAAAAGCCTCGAAATAGCGAGCGATGAGTGCGGATATCCCGCGCCGCTTAAGGCTCCTGAAATCATTCCGACGTGAAATGGCACGGATGGAATGCATTGAATGCATCAACTACAACGCGCAGCCCAGTTCGTGAAAAACGATATGGAGTCCGAAAACTCTCTTACGATAAACGTACATGCACACGCACACACACGCAGAGAGAGAGAGAAAGAGAGAGAGAGAGAGAGAAAGAGAGAGAAGGGGAGAGTAACATACATATTTACATCATTTACGCTCACGCAAAACCACCATCACCATCTCCAAAAACCAGCAGCACCCCGCCGCCCTCCTTCTTCTACAGCATTGCCCATTGATGACATCCGACCTCGACGAGCAGCCCCGACGACCTCATCTTCCCTTGCAACGTAAAATGGAGGCGATTTGCTGTAAACTTGATCCAACCCATGCTCGGCCCTCCCCCCTTTACCAGCCCCTGCAGTGTCTGACGAACGGGTTTTGGGGAGGTCCAACGGACTGACGCTTGCAGCGCCCCCCAATCTGTTCTTCATTTGACTCTCGCCGTTGTTTCGGTTGAGCGCTTTTGTCCTCTCTGACAGCGTCTGGACGTGGCCGAGGTAGGAGATCTTCCGGACTCTGTGCGTTCCAAACCCGTCGCTCACGTACAAGTTTCCTGCAGGGTTATATATCCCATTATATACTATATACTATACATATATATATACTATACATATATATATATATATATATATATATATATATATATATAGCATTTGCCTTCACATTATGCGTCACTTTGCTAAGTCTTCGACTCCGGCGATATGCCGTACCGTACCCGGTACGTAACGTACGCCTCCGAGGAAGAGCAGAGTGATCTCTCGGCGTGTTGGCGTTTGCAGTTTCTTGGGTTTGTTTTGTTTCGTGCATTTG
>ADNK01002873.1:0-15961 GCA_000320545.1 Bigelowiella natans CCMP2755 | reverse complement strand
GTAGTAGTTACCAAGCTCGCGCGAGTGAGTGCGTTCTCCGTGATGGGGTGCGTGCGCGTGTTTGCGAATAAGAAATATAAGATTTGCAGCCCGTAATCCCCCCCACCAACATCATCTTTACCATTGCCATGTCGTTAATAATACATCCTCCTCATACTCACTCATAATAAATCAAACCCTGAGACAATCATATACAGGCAAACTAAAAACATCAAATTCGATTCGGCCGTCAGTATCGGGCCTCTGGCGGTGAAACAGCACTGACCTTTGGAGGCTGGGCAAGATCGAGAAACTTCTTCAAAAATATCTGCTCGGTTTGCATGCATGCATGCATGCGCGCATGCGTGCAGCGGAAGAGAAGCTTGTTAGGGCATTGAGACTTATGACAAAAAACACATGCTTTTAGCCGCTGTGTTGGAAACTGTAATTATACAAAGAAAGATGTTCTCTCTCTCTCTCTCTCTCTCTCTCTCTCTCTCTCTCTTTCTCTCTCTCTCCGTGTGTGTGTGTGTGTGTGTGTGTGTTGTTGGAAATAGAGCTTTGAGGCACCTCAACTCCGAAGTTGTTCATAGCAGATCCAAAGAATAAAGGGGATAGCTCTCCTGCGTTGTTTGCGTGTTATGACGATGATGATGATGATGATGATGATGATGATGATGATGGCGTCGCTTAACCCTCACATACGCACACATACAATGATGCACTTGGAGCACAAAAAGACACATTTAATAGCCGCTAAAGAGGGCTGAGACGCGTGTGTGGGTGCGTGCGTGTGTGTGTAATTGTAAGGTTTTATTGAGGCGGAGAGGGGGGAGGAGGAGAAGAAGAAAAGGAGGAGAGGAGAAGAGGAAGAAGCAGCATTACTACCATTCCTAACTTTCTCCAAATCACAGGCTGGCAGCATCTCCCGCACTATTTCCACATCCTCCAGCACCTGGCGGAGCAGGGGATAGAGACGACACATATTCGGTGGGAGGGGGGGGGAGGGGAGCAGGGGTAAGCAATACCAAATGGCACGGTATAGAGCCACTAAAAAGTAAAAATATAATATATATATATATATATATATATACATAGAACATCACCTGAAGATAGAGTTCCTCTGGTATAAGCTCTGCAGCCTCATCAGATTCCAGATTGACAGTTGCGACCTTAAATATATATATATGTATTATATCATATTATTGTTTTTATGTTATTCATTATCTCCTCCCCTTCCTTCCCCTGCCAATTCCTCCTCCTCCTAATCAGCCGCCATCAATGCCTACCGTGTCAGCCTTTTTTGAGCGGTCTCCCTTCTGAAACAAATACACCTCGTTTGTCGCTAGATCAACGACGCCTTGGAACCTATCTCCGTCTCCAATCGGCCAGACCTTTTCACACACATTTACACACACACACACACACACACACACACACTCACACATATACGCTCAGAGACAAATAGATAGATAGAGAGATAGATAGAGAGAGAAAGAGAGAGAGAGGGAGAAGGCGCGATGACTTTGCAAATGGAACAACACCAATCACCGCGTAATATTCACCATAGGGCAGCATGGAAGCTTAAACTCATTCTCGATCTCATCGATGATCTGGAACGGGCTGAGCGCCTGATTCGACCATACACCGTTGTTTTTAGCATCATCACGCGTATGGTGTTAAAAAAAAGTGAAAGAATAAATAAAATACATAAAAATGCCAACATCTCTCGAATATAGGCAAGAAGGCGTAAAAGGCTTGGCGTTTCTTGAATAGTGCAGTGAAACATTGATATAAACACGGTGCAAGCAGAAGACGCGCGAAAACGAGCGTCGTTGGGGTGTGTCTGTGTGTGTGTGTGTGTGTATGTGTGTGTGTGTGTGTGTGTGTGTGTGTGTGTTTGTGTGTGTGCGTGCTGTAAGTGCTCACCGGCCGATCCATTTTATTGACAAACCTACACATATGTATTGCATCTGTTAGCGCATATTGGGCGCGCCATCTCCACAGTTGATGTGTATCTAATCTCTATTCTCTCATCTTACCCCCCCCCCCCTTCCCCGTTCCTTACTTCTCTCAGTGCCCCGTTTGAAAGGAGAAATAAGAACTCGATGTGATGACGAGGACAGTATAAATAACGATTTTGATAAATATCATTAACATAAAATCCAAAGATTCCTTCTCTACAACACGCAACCTCCCGGCCCCCTCTCCCTCTCCCCTTCCCTTTAACTTCTTCTTGGAGTATATATAAACACACACACACACAAACTCACACACACACACACACACATAATATATATATATATATATATATATATATTCGCATCGTCGTACGTGAAGGTAGGCAGTTGTCGCATTCTTGCTACTTCAAACAGCTTTCTTGTTTGAGGTTCCAAGCCCTTAGCCGCGTCCACAACCATCACTGCAAACGGGAATAGCAGTTGTTACATGCAGCATGCTCTTATGATCGAGGGGAAACGCATTATATCATTCGTCCAAACGACTCGAGTTATTCTCCATTGTCCTCTTCACCATCTTCATAATCTCTGGCAATGGAGACGGTGCAATGCTGCGCGAGCCTACCCGCATTATCAGCCGCTGCTAGCGTCCGATACGTGTCCTCACTGAAGTCTTGATGGCCCGGCTGATGCACAACAACAGAAAGAGCAGGCAGCGGTTGTAGTGGACATTCTGTGGAGTTATTCGCTTTTCGCGAAATTCTTGTGAAAAGATGAAATTTCATATTAAAAGACTCTCTTCTTCGACTATGGCACGTCGTTGACGAGGCCGAACAATAGTAACGTTAAATCTTTATCTACGGAGCTCACTTGGCGCTATGTATTCGAATTTCGATGCACGGTCATTTGCGGTGTGTTTGTGTTTGTGTGTGTGTGTGTGCGCGCGTGTGCGTGTATGGCAGGATGCACCGTATCGAGGAGGTTTATGCGGTTCTTCAGGTACTCGAAGGTCAATACCGTCGAGGTGATGGAAATCCTTCAAAGCAGCAGAAGAAGAAGGCAAACATATGCAGAATATATATATATATATATATATATATATATATATAACTGCGTGTGTTTGTTTGTTATTTTTGTTTGTAAATGACCCTCTTTGCTTCTCGAGTTCCATCCAATCAGACGTGGCTTTTCGCTGATTGGCGCGCGAGCGAACAGCACCCGCAGATTGAATAGCACCCCCGTACAGAAGCATCTTCTCGGTTAGCGTTGTTTTTCCTATGGGTTAAGAGGAGGGGGGGGGGGGGGAGGAAGAAGAGGAGGAATAAGGAAATACTTAAAATTTGACTATGAAATTAAATAGACGTTAGTACCTGCATCGGGATGGCTAATAATGGCAAAATTTCGCCTGGTTTGTGCAAAATAAAGAACGTTGTTACTCGAATATCTGGGATGCCAACTTCAAGGCTCTCTCGTGGGCAAGAAGCACGTAGTTGTGCTCATGCAGGTAGAATAGGGTATTGCTTTCCAGGTGCGCTCATGTACTAGCAGCGCTTTGGCTGCGTGACGGACCTTCGATCTATCTCTTCCGTCGGTGCCATGTAGGGTGATTCACTTGATACCTGAATACCATTCACATCGGCAAAGTGCATTTTGAAGTGTGTGCAACCGTGTTGTGTGCGTATGTGATATAAACTCGTTATAGTATTTCAGAGCTACGGTTTTAAGTACGCACACCTCTGCCGTCGCACGCGGGGCAGTCGGCATACGGGATGTGAGAGTCTTGCCCTATCAAATACAACGGTCTTTGGTTACGAATAGCTCTGTCCTATTAAAGGCAAAACTCGATTCTGCATGCTACTACCTCAGGCCGAGGCGCACTCGTTCGTATTCCAAGCAATTTTTGCGGCACCGCAGCTGTGGAGTAACGACTAATGTGCGATGTGAAAGAGCCTTTGTTGCTGATTCTTCTCCCGTGTGCCCTTCCAAGGGAAGGCGACGTTAAGCCGACTCGAATGAACGTGAAAGCGACCGCGGACGCTAATAAAAGGGCTATCGATCGAGCTAGGACGGTTAAAGCTGGCATTTTCGAACGATACATCGTAGATATCTCTGGTTCCTATTGACGTGTTCCTAATACCAAAGAATAACCACTCAATTTGTGGCCTGGACGGGGGGGGAAAGGATGAATGGTATGGTACTCATTGATCGGGATTTTAAGATCTAAGTTTACTTTGACTGTGCATACATTTTTCATAATGGAATGCTTTCTTCATCTGCGACAATCTAACTCTAATTATTTAGAAATATGTATAAACTACCCTTGAAATATCGTAATATTTTGGTCTAGTTTAGAATTTTGGAAATGTGAAAATCCCAGGATATTTTTGAGAAATTGTCAGTATTTTCATTGTCGTCGTGTATTATTCTAAAACTATTCCTTTTTCCTCGAAATTTCTCCCTCCCCCCCCAATCGAAGTCATGAATCTCGCACGCAGTTCCATGTTCTTCAAGCATAGTCTTGGCCTAGCTCGCTTTAGACACGGTATGTAACTAAGCTGCTCTGCGAATACTGGTGGAAGTGAGCTCAAGCGATAATTGTAGGCTCGATGGAGCGGATAGCAATGGCCGCTTCGATCATGCTCTTGGCCAATGGCAGACGCTCAGTAGAAGCTAGGTATAGGCTTCGATGCGATTTTTCTTTGAACACTGTGTTGTAGTTGCGCACCTCCACATTTGGAAAATGTTTAGGTCGCCCTCCTCTTCGTGGCGGACGCAAGCAACTTGCTCACAAAAGTGATGACTCAGCCCGCACCCCACACCTCGCTCCGAATCAGAGACGTTCCCTTGACAGTTGAAAAATTGCTCACACTCCTCACGCCAACCGCATTGGTTGTTGTTCTTAGGGCAGGGTACTCCATTGTGCAGGAAGCGGCGGATGGGCACTGCTTGTTTAGAGCCATCGCGCGACAGGTTTAGACTTCGAATGCCTTCGCGAGAAGCATTTTCTCCAACTGAGTCTGCTATGCGGTGAGAACTGAGTATGCTGCAAATCCACAGGTCAAAGGGTCGGAGGAGGATCATCCAAAGGTAACGTTTTGACTGAGCCTCTTTAGCCAAACGCAAAAGCCCAATTCAAATGCGAAGAACATGCGCTCATGTCTTTGATGTTCTTGATGTCTACCTCCTCCTGACCCTCCCCCCATCCCCCCCCCTTTCTCATTAAAGGTTCGGAGCGACATTGCCAGCTACCTTCAGAGGGTAATAGAAATCAAGGACCTCTTGCGATCCCATTGTCCTAGTGCCATTGTTCGTTCTTTTTGGCTCTTGCTGCAAGCAACGAGGCCGTGATAGATCATATATGAAAGGCCCTTGAGAAGGACGGGGATAATGCTGGCCTAGATGACGAGCAATTGGCTAATTTTCGGCTCCAGGTGCACGCGAGATGTTTGTGTAACCATTTCCTTTCGAAAAACAGCAGAAACATCATTGGGCGCTATGGATGCCTTTGATCGTGCTTGCTGAAAGGATTTTTTTTTTAAATCAATTTCCCCATCCATTCAACATGTTTGTCTAGTTGCGACCATAAGGGGGGCGAGGGGGGGGGGGAGGGGGGAGAAGCTTTGGTGGTATTTCAAAATGAAGTTGCTCTCCGAGAAATAGTTGTTAACGTCGTTTTTTGCTCCGTCACCGCCGTCGTCCTTAGGCAATGGCTGTGATCGATGACCCCTCGGACTCGAAAGAAGTTTCAAGGTGAGGTAGAAAAGGGTGGGGGGGCAGTGCCTCGCTTCTGATGACGACGACAAGGACAATGATGATAACCATGGTGGCGGGTGGCGGTGGCTGTGGCGGTGGCTGTGGTGGTGGCGAGGTCGACTCTCAAACGATGAGCGTATTACACGTGAATGGAGGAGATGGCCCTGATTCCAAGAAGACCTGTTGTGATCATTCTACATGTCAATGCCGCAGATACGTCAACTCGATTGCAAACGGCGAGTGGGGTTCAATGCTAGAAGCATACGCCTCTTGCTTCACATATGGGTACTGCTGCGTGCTGCAGCGCAACAAGCATTTTCCCATATTTTTGGCTCTGGAGGAAGGGAGTCTGGGGAAGAAGATGAACTTGTCCATTCATTAGAAATATTTTTGTTTGACATTTTGCATTTATCTGCCGGCTTGCTACTTCAGTGCGCCTGCGTATAGCTAGTTCATCGCTGTTCTTTTCGTAATGATTTCGCCTCTTCTTCTTCTTCTTCTTCTTCTTCTTCTTCCTTTTCACTTCCGTGACAGGGCTCAATGCTATGTATGGATTAATGACCTATCTAGGGAACCTATGATGTACTTGTAGATGTAGCAGTAGTAGTTTAGTTTTAGTAGTAGTAGTAGTATTCAGTCGTGTGCGGTGGGAGTCATAATAAAGATTTCGCTTTGCTGTCTCCCCAAGGGTTTGTGGGTCGCTTAAAGAGCTATGTCATTTGCATGCTGAGATGTTGCGATTCCCACAGCAAATCCCGACTACATTTTTTGCCTGATAGTCTTTTATTTGTGTGTGTGTGTGTTTGTGTGTGTTTGTGTGCGTGTGCGTGTGTGTTCTTTGCTGACGCCATCTATCGTGCTGTTTGCTTGTATCAGATATAACCCTGCCGGTCTCAACGCAGAGGGGGGCTTAGACGACGTCACGAAGATAGGTGAGTCCTTGTCGTCTAGGCACAGTAATATGCGAAACAAAGGCACAATATATCGTTGTTGGGGGGGGGAAAGACTAAGTACAACCATTTTATGATAAGCGCGTATGAGCGTGTAGCTGCTGCGGACTGTTAGAATACTTTTGTGTTTGATTTAGAAAGTCAATTGTTCTTTTGGTGCTGTTGTGTGCTACAGGGCTCATCCACGTGGGGGGGGGTCACTGGGATTCCGTAATTGTTCCTTAATAGATTGTGTCAGATGCTAAATAATTTGCAGCTGCACAGCGCACCACACTAATCTCTAGATCTATGATGCATGGTGTCATGACCACAATGATCATTGAAAAAATGCATTGACTTCATCACATCGTTCGTCTCATATGTGTGCAACAGCAACGCACGATCATCAATGAGAATGCACATGGCTCTTGTTCTTGCTCCATACCACGCTAGCACGCGCAACGTTGTGGTGCTGACATTCATGATCGAATGGCATCTGCACAATGACAACATCTGCAAATCTGTCCCAGCTAGCGACGTGCTGTTCACATCTAGACGGAGCGCAGTGGTTACACACAGCACACTGATGCAATTAGCACAATGCCAATGCACGAAACATGTGCACCAGCTACTCATCGCAGTGCCTTTGTAGTGCCAGAGTGACAGAGTTGTGGTCAAACGTGTCAAATGTCAATTGACAGCGCATCGATCGTGACTCTCACATTTTCAAGCGCAACCACAGCGCGTAAAATTTTTTCATTAAGTCTAGAAGTGGCTCTTGCACGGGAATCTCATCTACTAGTCTAGTCACAGCCTTTGTGGCTCTAAGCGTGTGTGTCGCAAAAGTGCATGTGCATTCATCAACCAGTTCAAAATGAACCAAAAAAAGTCAATGCATCTGCAAGGAAACGCGCACACCATGCACTTGGAAGCGTGCCGTGCCGTGGGAGCGCGTTGCAAGAACATGTCAACATGTGGATCAATGCGAAGAGGTTGGGAATACGATTGCTGTAATCAGGTTTTGCTACATCCGTCAGATCATCACACACACACATGATCATGCCCACACGACAAACTGTCCAGATCGTAGACTACAAACCTGATGTGTAGGACTATCTACACAAGTGGCATGATGGATTATCAAGGACCCACTCTGCAAATAGCTGGACCCTGCTCTTCCAGGCCGTTTTGATTTGCGAGTTACGAGTTACGTTTCTTCAAACGTGCGGGTGAGAAGCCTTCTTTCTCCTTTCTCAGACAGCCGTGCCGAAAAAGGTCGGTTGGGACTACTGCGGTTTTTCTCCGGAATGAACAGATCTACCCTCCGTATTGCTCAAAACGGCATGCAATTTGATAAATTCTGGTATTTCGCTGACGGAGGATGTCGCATGCAGAAAATCTCCACGCAGTTGTATTTAAGTCATTCATCGGAAGGAGTTCAGCGCTGGTACCCCCTCACCGTGCTTTCGCAGAGACCATCTGTGGGGCAATCACGATGTCGTCCGGTACCTCCAGCAACATCTTCAAAGCAATACACAGCAACGACCTTCCCTGTCTGAAGCGTTTGGTTTTGGAGAACGCAAATATTGAGGAGTGCGGTTGTGACGGTGGGCAGCAAGCTGCAGCGTTGACATTGTCGTGGCAGTAGTTGGAGTGCTGAGTGATTTGTGGCACGTGTGGTGTTGGTGTTTGATTGACATTTGGTTGACATTAGCAGCAGCAGCTGCGGCAGCTGCACTTGTGGTAGTTTTCTTGTTGCTGTAGTGGTAGTAGTAGTAGTAGAAAGTAGCAATTTTTGCAAAAAAAAATTGAGTCGCTTCGCATAGGCATTGATGCAAGTTGTGGCAGAACGAGTAATGAACAACTCCGAAAGGAGATTTTGCCAACATTTGGAAGATGACATTGGTCATTGTTGACATGCAAACATGTGGTCATTTTGCTACAAGGTGATACTCCGTTGATCGCTGGTTCCAAAAGCGGTCATTTGGAGATCGTAAAGTACCTGGTTGACATGAAGGCAAACATTGAGGCGAAAGACAACAACGGTGGGTACCAATACTAGCATTGAGAAAGTAGTTGTAGATTATGTTACATAAATTTTAACAATTTTAATACAATATGTTAGGTGAGACTCCGTTGATCGTGGGTTGCAGGAAGGATCATATTGAGATCGTAAAGTACCTGGTTGACATGAAGGCAAACATTGAGGCGAAAACCAGAGATGGTGGGTACCAATACTAGCATTGAGACAGCAGTTGTAGAATATATTGCATGATTTGAAACGATTTCAATTTAATATATTAGATGAGACTCCGTTGGTTTGGGGTTGCGATGAAGGTCATGTTGAGATCGTAAAGTACCTGGTTGACATGAAGGCAAACATTGAGGCGAAAAACTGGGGTGGTGGGTACCAATACTAGCATTGAGACAGCAGTTGTAGAATATGTTACCATTATTTGAAACGATTCCAATTGAACATATTAGGTTATACTCCGTTGTTTTGGGGTTCCATGAAGGGTCATATAGAAATCGTAAAGTACCTGGTTGACATGAAGGCAAACATTGAGGCGAAAAACTGGAAGGGTGTGTACAAATACAAGCATTGAGACAGCAGTTGTAGAATATGTTACATGAGTTATAACAATTTTAATGGAATATATTAGATGAGACTCCGTTGGTTATGGCTTCCATAAAGGGTCATATTGAGATCGTAAAGTACCTAGTTGGCATGAAGGCGAACATTGAAGCGAAAAATCACAAGGGTGTGCACCAATACTAGCATTAAGACAGCATTTGTTTAATATGTTACATGAATTATAACAATTTCAATGCAATTTATTAGGAGATACTCCGTTGATCAAGGGTTCCTTTGAGGGTCATTTGGAGATCGTAAAGTACCTGGTTGACATAAAGGCAAACATTGAGTCGAAAACCAAACATGGTGGGTACCAATACTAGCATTAAGACAGCATTTGTTTAATATGTTACATGATTTATAACAATTTCAATGCAATATATTAGGTGATACTCCGTTGATCAAGGGTTGCAGGAAGGATCATATTGAGATCGTAAAGTACCTGGTTGACATAAAGGCAAACATTGAGGCGAAAACCAGAGATGGTGGGTACCAATACTAGCATTGAGACAGCAGTTGTTGAAAATGTTACATAATTTTTAAGATTTTAATACAATATATTAGGTGAGACTCCTTTGATCGAGGGTTCCAAAAGGGGTCATTTGAAGATCGTAAAGTACCTGGTTGACATGAAGGCAAACATTGAGGCGAAAACAGAACGTGGTGGGTACCAATACTAGTATTGACACAACAGTTGTAGAATATGTTACATCATTTGAAATGATTTCAATGCAATATGTTAGGTGATGCTAAGTTGGTTTGGGGATCGAAAACCGAACATGGTGGGTGCCAATACTAGCATTGAGACAGCAGCTGTAGAATATGTTACATTATGTGAAACGATTTCAATCTAATGTATTAGATAATACTCCGTTGATTGTGGGTTCCTCTAATGGTCATTTGGGGATCGTAAAGTACCTGGTTGATATGAAGGCAAACATTGAGGCGAAAAACGAACATGGTGAGTACTAATGCCAGCATTGAGACAGCAGCTGTAGAAAATGTCGAATGATTTAATATAAAATTTTCAATACTATATATTAGGTGAGACTCCGTTGGTTGTGGGTTCCAAAAAGGGTCACTTGGAGATCGCAAAGTACCTGGTTGACATGAAGGCAAACATTGAGGCGAAAAACAGAAATGGGAAGACTCCCCATGACTTGGCAAGCGACAATGAACTCAAAAGCTTCATTGAGCATTGTTGCATTGAGCGACGGATCCAGGTGTTCAACAGAGACTTGAGGGATTTGCACTTCTTGAGCACGGAATTGAAGCGGGGGCTGGGGGCAGAAGTCGTCGCCATCAACTCAAAAAAACGGAAGCGGTCGCCATGAGCTCGAAAAAATGAAAAATGCACACAGGAGTAGATGCACGCGATTGGCACAGTGGGCGGTCTCGGAAGCTTCATGTTGTCTCGTCCGGTCATTGTGAAGAAGCAGATGCGATGTGCAAAGCACGTGTGGTGTCGTGAAAGACATTGACCTTCTCTTCTCCTCTGACAGTACTAGCTAGGCAGTGATGGCAGAGCAGGTGTGTGGTCGGTCATGACCACCAAGCGTGTGCTTGCATTTGTGATGTAGTTCAGTTTTAGTAGCAGTGTGTTAGATGCATGCTGGGGGGACAAAACAAGTTGGTGAGTTTGGCATTTTGGCCCCGCTTGGGCCAGTGCGAAAGCAGTTAGCAAGTTTGGCATTTTGGCCCCGCTTGGGCCAGTGCGACATGGAAAAAGTTGGGTTGCAAAAGGGAACTTTTGCAGCACAAGTCAGCGAAATGATGTTGGGAAAAAAATGTTGTTTTTTCAATCCAAAAACAGCGTGATGTGATGTGTTCAACTGAGCTAGTTGAAGCAAAGTGAAACGCACACGCAAAAGTCAAAAGACCCGCGTGTGAGCGGCAATGTCCTCTTGGGAGCTTGTTTTGGCATGCATGCTCAAGCTCCTCACAATGCATTTTCATCATCAGGGTTTTGGTGTTTTGTTTTCAATGAGCATTGATTGCATTGACGTGCAACAACAAGCATCAGCTGGCAGCGCATCTGTTGGCTAATTGCAAGGTGGATGCTGGAGATTCAGGAATGACGTGCAATCTGTGAAGCAGACTGTCAGATGTGTGCGTGAATGCCAATTTGAAATGCATGAACACACAGTCACAGTCTGCATGTGTGCATGAGGCGGCGAGTGATGTGAAGTGATCAAATCTCTTCATTGACCACAGCCATCCTGATCACAGCACTGTGTCGTGCTGTTCCGTGGTGGACGCAAAAACCGAATTCACACCGGTTTCGCAAACACTGCACAGTCTGATCATCTCTGCACCAACAATTTGATTGTGTCACTTTTGTCTTGACATGCCACTCAATTGTTGATCTTTCCAGCTTTGCAGCAAAGTGACAACTGTGCGGGAATTTTGAATTGTGCAATTTCTTTTCACCAAACAACGCAGCTCACGTGCAAAATCGTTCAGTGGGCACTTCCTTGGCATGCATGCCAGACCAGCATGCTGGTGCGAAATCGCAAGTCATCAGCAATGGTGCTTTGCTTTTTCGCAGAGGTGCCGTGTGCAACACCACACGAGCGCGTGCAATGTGACTGGCTAGCTAGCATGGCTCCGATCAAGCAGTCGTGAAATGGTCATGATGTGCATGACATGCATGACACACACACTGTGTCCATGGTGAGCAGATGTGTCAATCAGAAGCCTGCAGCTAGAGCCCCTGATCAGATCACAATGTCCATGTGCACAAGAACACAAAAACCCCAAGACACCACAACAAAGCCGGCGCACACTCCAGTTTTGTCTTCTGATTCCAAAAAAAACCATCTTTGTTCGGCTGTGTCCATTTGTCTTGTCCAGCATGAGTTGATGCATTTGCATGAAAGCATCTGCATCTTGTCGTCGACATCGATGTGGTGAAGCCCTCAAACCAAAGGCCATGTCGCGTACGCACGTGTGCTGTGCACGAACATGTGCAGTTGCGCTCGTCTCACAATTGCAACGTGTGTGCGAAACACATGCGAACACCATGTTAGCTTGGATTGCAAAACCAATGTGACATCATCATGAATTGAAATTGTTAAATGATGAGAAGAAACGCTGATTGAAGCTGAGACAAAGAAAAGCACGGACCCCTGCGCATGCTGCACAACATCGACGAGAGGACACAGATGCTTTTAAATGCATGAAACATGAAACACATGAAGAATAGCAGAGACAAATAGATGTAATGCGTAAGCGCTGCGGCCGCTGCTTTGCATAGCTACATTAGGACGATTAGGAGGATGACTATTGAAAACATTTAAATCACTATCATAGAAATGTAATTCAAAATATATATATATATATATATATATATATATGTATAATGCTGTACACACAGTAATGCTACACATTATACATGTATATATATATATATATATATATATATATATATATATATATGTATAATGTGTAGCATTACTGTGTCTAGCATGATCACCTCACTACATCCGTCTCATATATATATCATATATATATATATATATATATATATATATAATATATAAATATATCATATTATCTATTTATATTTCATTCTTGTATTTCGTTGTCAATGATGGCGCTGGAGCACGTGGTCATCAGCATGTGTGGATAGGATTATCAATGGGGTTTATTCATTAAGATTTTACATTTGCTAAAAAGAACATTGTTGACCTACGCTCCGTATCGATTGTCAAAGCAGCATTTTTTGTCATATCGCTGGCCGGGCAACGGATCACCAGCAGGATCAACGTTGCACATACCCCCTCCCCACTTCTCACCAAAACACCGATTGTTATGTGGATATCGGAATGGAAACCTCGCTGGACAACCATTATCTAGCTTGTGACCACCTCCGAATTCTGGAAGGCACATGTTGTCAGTGCAGCATTTGTGGTCATTTCGTTGATGGGAAAGTGGATCATTTTCAGGGTCAATATTGCACATCCTCCCAGTCCAATTCTTCTTTTCGAAGCAACGATTGTTTTTAGGATATTGAAATGGTATTGCCTCAGGACAACCATTTTGCAGCTTTTTGCCACCCCCAAACGCAGAAAGGCAGGGTCTTGGACGGGGTGGGGGAGCTCCAAATCTGTAGAAGTCATACTGATCCCGTTCCCACCTACCACATTCGACCAAACCTTCAGACCAGCATCTGCCAGCCTTGCGGCCTTTACCATAGATGAATGTACCATATTGACTGCATTTTGCATCGTTCTTGCATGCTTTAAAGCATTCCTCTAGCGAGGGTTTCCACCCCAAGTCGTGCTCGTTATGTTGTTCAGCACATTCAACGTTTTCTTTCTCCTTGTATATTGGCTTAATTGTGTAATAATTATACCGGTGTCTTTTAAATCTTTTGCAGGTATGCACCCCTTCAGACCAGCAATGTCCTCTTCTGTCGCCGTATCCATAAATAAATGTTCCGGTGCTGGCGCATCTGTGATCCTTCGCGCAGGCTTCCGCACACTGGTGGCGAGACGCGAACTCGCCGAGCTTAAATTCGTTCCTTTGATCCGCACACTCCACATTCGATTTTAACAATCTACTAGTCTGTGATATTACGAAAGTTGGGTCGTAGGTGCTCGTTGAACTATCCATAGCGTCTTTATCAGGACCTTTCCCTTCCCCTGGAAGCTTTTCATCAAAATTTACCATGTCATCGCAGCTAGCTGGTGGCACAAAACTCTTTCCAAAGCCAACAAGTCCTGTTGGATCAATGACAGCAGCTACTTCCAAGGCTGCGGAACCCCAGCTTGACGGAATGTTAGAGGCGAGAAGCATGGTGGCCCCACCTTCAAGAATTCTATCCTTGACACCTGCTGGGTAGGCTTTCAGCTGTTCGTTGATATACTTTTTGGTCTTCAATTTTCTTGCTAAGTTCCTAGCTCCGGTTTGCAAAGCTTTGCCCAAGGCTTTCATACCTGCCTTCATGCCAGACTGTCTTGCTGTTTTCAGAGCAGCTTTAGCTGCAGTCCCACTTCCGAGAGTAGCAGCGCTGTATAGGATTTCTGCCACTGGAACGACGAAATTATTTACAATGTGGGAAAAACATTGACCACGCTCCACGCACACTCTTGTGTGTCCAATACCGCATCCCTCTGGTAATGCCAACTGGGTGGCTCTGTCACACGGTTTGTGGCAATACGAACCCGTGTCATGGCTGTATTCGCCGTGACCGTCACTACATGGCTGAAAGCACAGGCTTGCAATCTGAGTCCATCCTCGACAACCGCAATTGCAAGGATGTGGAATAAATCCCCACCAGCAAGCGTCACAGTCCATATGCCTTGGAGCCCTCTTTCCATTTGTTGCGGGCTTGCAAGAGGTTCCGTGCAATGATGCCTTGGCAGCTGCCCTTGCTGCCCATATGTATTGCTCTTCGTGCTTTCCTTTGACTCTTTTTTTCCCTGTCTCGTCCAATCTTAGAACATCAAATTGTGACATCTCATCTAGATTCATGCCACGTTCGAGTAATGCGTTATAGTCTGTAAAATATCGACTCTTGTCCTCTGTCTCATTCTTATCATTTGTGGCTTCGATCAGTGCTGACTGACGCTCTGCATCCTTCATCTCCAAATGCCGACCCATCTTCTCAAACATTTGATGTCTTTCGAGCAATGCAGCAGTCTCAGGCACGTGGACCAACTTGAATTTGCAAAGCATTGGAAACGTGGTCCCGTTACAAACCGGGTCTTCCTTGGATAAATCATAGTCCAGGCACCCATCCGGTGCATGGATTTGGACTTGGGTGCTGTTGTTGGGAATGAGTATCGATGTCTCTTTACAGTTGAGATCAGTTGGTGCATCGGCCAGGTTGTCTACAGTACTGGATGCTGCGAGCACGTTGTCTTCAACACCGTGGGCTATGTGCTCCAGTGCCTGATATGAAAGTATTAAAAATGATTCTGTAAGCTAAACAAGTAATAATAAGTACCAAATAATCAAACATCCTTACCAGAGGTGTGAAAGCCATGGCAGATACGAGAGCTAGAGAGACGAAACTCATTTTCCTATGTGGTAGACTGATCCGTCTCCTCCCTCTGGATGCGCTTGCGGTTTGAGTTTTGAGGTCTGCCCCGGGTCAACAGAGTAGAGATTCCGCTGTCGAGAGAGATTGACCGAAATTCTATAAATCCCGTTTAAGTTTACTCCGTAGATCTAATTGAGGTTGTCGCAACATATTTTTATACTAATTTTCGCAATTTTTCTTCTTTCTTCTTTCAGCCCGGCAGCTCTTATATTATCTACGATCGTACATATCCACATCTAGATCTATTGTGTTTTACGGTGCCGTTTTCTTTGTGGTTAGATAATAATAATTCGTAATAAATAATTTATTATCATTCTAAACCGGGTAAACTACTGGGAATACTAACTTTTAATCGGCCAGACATTTGGCAGTATAAGGAGATATTCTAGATATTCCTACGTAGGAGCCTGCATCATGCGTCGAACGTCCTGCGCTTTCCTTTCGGGGGAATAATAAAATATGCGATGAATTGTGGTTAGCAGAATAATAATAATAAATAATTTATTATTATTCTAAAGCGCCCTGCGCTTTCCTTTCGGTGGAATAATAAAATATGCGATGAATTGTGGTTAGCAGAATAATAATAATAAATAATTTATTATTATTCTAAAGCGCAAGACGTAATAATAATAAATTATTTATTATTATTATTCTGCTA
>ADNK01002875.1:0-21596 GCA_000320545.1 Bigelowiella natans CCMP2755 | reverse complement strand
CGGAGTATATAAAGCCTACCGCACGGAGGTCATCATATTAGTATTCGCATAAATCTTACAATCGAGGGGGGGAGGGGGGCGGCTTGCAATTATGGCGGCATTTTGTCCGCTAACAGACGAATTGGATTTGAAAGGAACCCACACCGAAAAGGACACGAAAAGATCAGTCGTCATTCTATTATCGCTTCTTACTGCACCGATGGATGTTGTAACTACCTTCTTTGCCGATAACACGCTCTACTGAATCACCAATGAAGAGAAAGTAGGCGCATACGAAGCTCGTCTAACGGAGGAGATGACGGGGGGGGGGGGGGGGGGGGGGGGGGGGAGGTAGAGATGTTAAGTTAAATCATATGTAGCAAATTATATATATATATATATATATATATATATATATATATGTACATATTTTATGCGTGTGGGTTAAATACACACATTTATATATGAAGCAAATACCTGACATACGACGATTCCTCCCTCCACCAACGCCTTACCTCGTTCTCCCATCACCTTCGTCGGGCACATCCAATATAAATAGATAAACAACAAAACCACAAATACACAAGTTAATATGTACATTATATATACGTACATTTATACATATATATATATATATATATATATATATATATATTCATATATATTCATATATAAGTATGATAACACTCAAAGAGATACTTATAATTCGCGTCATTACTCTTAGGCCCAGTTCTTGGAAGGTGATAACCGGGGTCGGGGTGTTTGTAGCTAGACTAGAATCCGAGGTCATCGTCCCCCCCCCCTGTTGTCAAAATCAGCCGGGACACATCAAACAATCAGCGCGCTCACATCGACTCCGCTCTCTCCCCTGTATTTCCGCGCATCAATATATTATACATATATATATATATATATATATATAAATACATCTATATAGTGTGTGCGCAACGGTTTGAGTAATAATAAGAAAACATGGTTAAAATCGAATGTAAAGCACATCTTCACACGACTCTTCCCCTGAAACAATCTTAAAACCAAAATCCGGCCCCATACAAGCGCCCCCCCCTCCCTCTCTCTCCCCCTCCCTCGCTGTGTATGTGCGTGTATGATCTATTCAAGCAACCATCTTAGAATCCTGTTCTTCCTGGTGTCTCTCGACAATTATGTTCTTCGCCTTAATCAGGAGAATGGCGCAGTAGTACGACACCACGGCAATGATCACGAGGAATACTGTCGCAAGGACGTAGCCAGCCTGATATACCAAACAACGAGCGATTATGTAGGATATCACAACGACGATTCTCCACTATTCTCATGATGAAGCTTGTCTTCACAACGATAGGAGGACGTACGCGGTGAGAAAAAGGAGCTGTTTTCTTTGTGATTTTTGGCTTTTTTTGTTTTTATGTTTTATGTTTTATTGTTTTATTATTTTTCCTTCCCCCCCCCTCCCGCCCCCCCCCCCCCCCCTTTTTCATTTTCCTCGAGCGGCCTGTCGCTGTCACCTCTGCGTAGGCCCCGGGCATAGCTAGGATACCGATTCCGACGAATGCCTTCATCAGCGTTAAGTAGGCTCCTGATCATTGAGGAGGAGGGTATTAATAATTCAAGAATAAACAAATCAAACGACGATTAGCTGTTTCGCTTTAACACTTTATAGAACGATAACATTCATCCCGCCACTTCTCTCGAAGGCCTTTCTCTATCATTACTTCCTCCCCCCTCCTCCCCCCCCTCCTTTTCGCTCTTTCTCTCTCTCTCTCTCTCTCTGCTCTCTCACTGACCTCTCCTTGTTTTACACGTACCTCTGCAAACTACACGCACACATGCACACACAAACACACACACACACACACACACCTGTTGTTGTGGTCTTCTCCGGGGAAACAAGTGGCCGTCGCTCGCCTCCAGCACTAATGTCCTCAGGATCTCTCTTGTCGACGAAGAAATGATGCGGTATTATTATTTCTATCACCTTCATCATCCTCACTATTACCATCATCACCATCATCATCATCACCATCATCATCGTCATCATCATCATCATCATCCATCCCACCTCAGCTATAGGCGCGGTCGCTCGAATCGTGTAGCGCTCTTGCAGAATGTCGTACACCTTAAGAAGGACGAAAAGGGGAGGAGGAGGGGGGGGGGGGTTGGAGGGTGATGATCATTGTCATTATTACTACCAAAATACCAATTTTTGAGAAATATATCATCATACTAGAGAGTTACGCTAAGTGAAGGAATCTAAGAGAATACCCTCCCCTCTCATAAGAGCAATGGTCTCCTCCCATCCCTCCTCGCTTTTACCTCTCCTTCCCCTCCTTCTCCTCCTCCTCCTAATACTGATACTACTACTGCTACTACTACTGCTAAATGTACTACTACTACTACTATTATCACTACTATTATCACTACTACTACAAGTAGAAGTAGTAGAAGTAGTAGTACCTGTACGACATTCTTCTTGTTTGAGTTGATTCCTATCAGCTGGTAAATGCCAAGCTCTCGAATGTAAGCTCCTGCGCATTTTGCACGTTGTTGATGATGGCGATGGTGATGATAATGATGATGATGATGATGATGATGACGATGGTGACGATGGTGACGATAGTGATGATGATGATGATGATGATGATGATGCGACTTCACACCTCTCACCAGCCTCGAAACATCCTGAAGCGCGCCTGGCAGCGGCAGAGGCAAAGCAGCAAAAGAGCAACGTCATCACCCCACCCAGAGAGCACACGCACAAACTCGGTTTTAACGCACCAAACACACAAACGACTTGAACAGAGATTTACTAGTATTACTCACTGTAAATGAAAGAAAAAGGAAAAAGAAATAAATGGAAAGAGAGCCGTGTGACGAGGTTAGTCTGCACAGCATCATCCTCTTATCCATAAAGCTACTGAAGCTGCACAATGTCTATCGTATGTGTGCTACTCGATCTTCTTCTCGGCCGCACAGCTTCTGGAAACTTGCCGTCATCTTCATCCTGCGTATGGCGGAGAAGGGGGAGGGGGGAGGCAGGTGCCATTAGCGATATCATATTCTCAATCGAATCATGTGAAAGTGATAATGCTGCAGCGGTGATGATGAGGCTGTTCCATAGCCCCCCCCCCCCCCTCCTCCTCCGCTCTAGCAGACGCTTTGAAATGCAAGTTTTACCTTGAGGTTCTTCCCATCATGCACTCCGCCAGCATTCTTCTTCTCATCGGCAGTGATAGAGCGAGACGACTTGTCGCATCGTTCGTTCCCCGCCAAATACACATACCAAGCAAACAGAGAAGAAGAAAAAACAACGGTGATCTATGGCTCGTATTGACGGGCAAAAACAGCATATCAAGCGGACACAGCCTGCACGCGCACCGTTGATGGTGGGTGGAGATACGCTGATGATAGAGTGGCAATTACTTGCTATATTGGCGATGATAAGTTAGAGAGGCTGGAGAATATACACGCACGCACACACACACACACACAGCACACACACACACACAACACACAGCACACCCGCATACCCGTCCTGAGCCGATGTCACCAACAGAACCCTCTAAAAACTTCTCCGAGCCATCATCGGCAACTGCATGAGAAGGACGATCACGAGAACCATTACGATGATAACGACGACGAGGGGGAGGAGGAGGAGGAGGAGAAGGAGGAGGAGGAGGAAGGTGAGGCGTCTTCATATCACACCATAATTAGCAGCAAGATTGGCAAAGTCGGAAGGGGGGTGGGAGGGGAGGGGCGGGGGGATAAATCTTAAAATCTTAATTTAGTAACGTATATTCCACGACGACGCTCTCACGCATATTCGCTTCAGCAACCACAATGAGAGACGCAAATACTCTTGACCATCATCGTCTCGCATCATGCAGTGTGTGTGTGTGCGTGTGTGTGTGCTTGTGTGTGTGTGTGTGGTGCGTGTGCATGTGCGTTTGCGTGGAGAAAGGCAATACATGATGCCCTCTCCGAGGGATACGAGTAGCCAAGATACGTGCCAAAGGCTTGTTGGACGGGGGGTGTCATTGCAAATGCGATGAAGTGAAAGAACCCTGCTCAATAATATTATATATATATATATATATATATATATATATGATACACATACATATATGAATATATGCACATATATAAACATATAATTGTTTTTGTAAAAAAACTCTCTCTTTCTCTCTCTCCCTCCCCCCCTCCCAATCCCTCCAAGAAGATCAAATGATACAATACATCGGCCTCTCATGCTGCTTCCCACCTATGGAATTGCCAAATGCGACTTGAAGAAGAAACAACCATGCCTGATAACGACGAAGAATATAGCTCAACCGGCTCTGTCTTCAGCACTTGTGTCCCCCCCCTCCCCCCCCACCCCCTTTTTTTCTCCAACCAATCGTCCATGCATGGTGCAGGCGCCTCCCACCTGAGGATGTGACGGTGCAGCCATGTTCTGAAGACGATTGATAGAGCCAAATATCCAACAAACCTGATAGAAGACGAAGTAGCTGTATTCGCGCACCAACCCGCCAACATGCACACACGCACGCGCGCGCGCGCATAAATTTCACGGCTTTCTTTTTTTTCCCCCTCTCAATATACATGCATGCAAGAGTTGTCGTCAGTCCAAGTTAGAGGATTAGGCGACTGAAGGGAATATCATGGAGTCTCCGGTGATGATGAAAGAAAGAACACAGCAGTGTGCGCTACTACCACGACAATCATTGGAAATAGCACCAGCGCCCTTGACGTCGCTGCGGAAAATCATTATTCGTCGGCAAAGCAACCAGGGGATTAGGCGATTTCGAGAATGATCAGATATTTTATATATATATATATATATATATATATATATAATATCCTTTATGCTCTGCTCTTATTCTCTGTTTTCGCAGTTAGCATGATTGAGGTGTGGTTTGCGTGTGAGAGCCAACGGCCGCCATTACATATCCCTTCAACTGAGTTCAGCACCGACCGCACAGAAAGATACATCTGGGGAGGAGGAAGAGGAAGAGGAGGGCAAGAGGCAAGGGGGGAGGGTGGGGAGGAAGAATATCATGATGAACAGTTAGCGATTATCCGATATGATGTTTATAATTTATAAATATAATATTTATATGTATATATATATATATATATATATATATTAATATATTTAAAAATATATGCATATATCTAATATAGTGAAAGACAAAGAAAACGAGGATGAGAGGATGATGACGAAGTTGTAGATCCAAATACCTGGATGTTGTAACCCATAACTGCCCATAGAGGCAGGTATAATTGAAAGAACCTCCAGAACTCTCCGGCTCTGTGGTGTGCAGTTTCGGAGGTTTTTCAGCGCTCATATGTGTCAATATTCGGTAGTGTAGTAGTAAGCAGTATTCAACGCCTCCCCCTCCACACACACACACACACACACACACACACACACACACACATATATATATATATATATATATATATATATGTATTATTTAATATTATATGTGTATTATATAGTAACTATTATAAATTATCTTCCTATACTTGTTTTGTTGGCACACAGTAGTAGTAGTAGTAGTAGTAGTGGCAGCAGCAGCAAATAGAGAATAGGTCGGATCTCGATTATCTCACACCTCTCATCATGTAATAAAGGACATTACTATCATCTGGCATCTCTCATCGATTACGTTGATGACTTAATCCAGCACCAAGCTCCTGAGCTGCCATAGCTTCCTGTAGCCGCTGGGAGAACCGTCAGTATGAAAGGCACTCCCCAGCAATACCTGCTCAGGGGAGAGAAGGGGTGGGGGGGGGGCAGGAAGAAAAAGATAGAAAAGAGGCAGGGTCGTATATATATATATATGTATATATATATATATATATATATATATATAATGGGTAATATACACTCTTCTCTCCCAAAAACACAGTGTTTGCGTTGTTGATCTTTATATCTTGTTATGCTTGTTGTTGTTGTTCTTGATGCTGCTATTCTTCTTTCTTCTTCTTCTTCTTCTTCTTCTTATCGGTCGTGGCGGCGGTGGAGGAGTGATGACGTACGCGTGATATCTTGGCATCGACTTGGTAATCCCCAGCACCTGCATGACACACGACCGAAGCGACGGGGAGGGAGAATAGGGCAATGGCGGGGAGGGAGGGAGGAGGTCATTGCAGCAGCTAGTGTTGCTTGCTCGAAACACGTGATGATGCGGTGTAGCGATATTGGAGAGAGTGAGAAAATTAACATCAAATGCCGCGTCTGGGCCACATAGCCATGTGCGAAATAAGACTTGGAAGTAGCTCGGCTAACGTACCTTCTCAGGATAGAGAATGGCGTTCTTGAGGAGGTAGGCAATGGCCGCATTCCAGAGAATGGCAGATAGAAGGAAGTAAGACTGCATCACCGACTACGCGGAGCCATATCAACAACAACAACCACAACATCGAACAACACCGACGAATTAGGAAGAGCTCAAACCGAGATGGAATCAAGACCCGCTTCTGCGCTCACGCTCGCGTACACAAGCGCACATATAGTATATATCTAAGCGACACAAAAAGCCACAACAAGGCCACCATCCGCTAATGCGAATATTGAGAAATCAGATTCCACCCAAACGCACTAAGGCTGGTCGTTTCTGGCAAACCACATCGAAAATCCCCACACAAATAATTGCCCCAGCGCATCGGTCTTTCGCTATTTGCTAGGTCATAATCTCAGCGCGCCGACCTGAACGTAGCACGTCGCCGACGCATTGGGCGGGTTTCCTAGCATGTTACTGGGAGAGAAAACACGAAACAATAATCACCAAAAAACCAACTACCCCAGCCACCCTTCGCAGGGATGAAGACTCTACATATTCCACCAACCTGACACTGTAAAAAGCTTCTGATATAGCAAGGTACAGCACGAGGCTATAGCTGAAGTTTCGGAGCTGCGGGAACCTGCAAAAAGCGATGATATATACACATATTCAGTGGCCGCTGGCCGCATCTTTATGATCGCAGCGAATGCCGGGCCTAGAGCTAGTGGGATCATACGCGATGTAGGACGCCACGATTCCCAAGCTCCCCGCGAGCGAGAAGCTCGATACCTGAAGACCGAAGGCCAAATATACATGAATCGAGAGGGGTGAGTCTCGTCAGCGCGCATAGGGTTAGTAATAAAGCCCAGCTAAACATCTCTGCGCGCCTGGTGAGACTTACCACATAGTTGGTGATTATGATGTTCCGGAGCTGCTCTCCGCCGAGTGTGGACATTTCTGTGCTGACATGTTAGATAAAGGTCAGACTGGCAAAAGGGGGGGGGGGGAGGAAAAGAGATGATCATTTTTCAAAACAAAGGCGCGCGCGTGCAGTGGTTTTACCTCCTCCGCGCAGCTCAGGATCGAATAGCCTTAAGCTCAGGGGTAGCGTGCGGGCAATCCGCGAGTTTGAAAAAGTATCTAAGGGGCGGGGCGGCAAAGCCTCTGTGTCGACTCAAGAAGTGCTCAAGCAATCAAGGATAGTCGTAATTTCGTACTGCGACAAGAGAAAATATCGTCGTATTCATAAATTCACCTGTATTCTCACCGTATTCTCCCATTTGCGACACGAGCCTGACGTCGCAGTGGGTCTTTTGGCGTACACGCACGAAATTCGCCTGTAATTTAGAGTGACGACAAGCAAAACTAGTAGATCTACCGGTACCATTGAGAGAAAGCACTTTCTCAGAACACCGACACTCCGAAATGGATGCGGTTTAGCATAAACGTCATTGGGAAATGTTGAAAATACATAGAAAAGGCACAAAGGCCCAAGTCTCGTTTCCGACCCTCCCTTCTGCCGGCTTGCTCGGAAGGGAAAGCGGCCTCCGAAATGGGATGTTCTCGGTATCGAAAACTTTCTGGAGCGGTTTGTCGGCTGCGGTGGTCAGACATTCACTTCTCAGAAAAAAATAATCAAGGACTAATTTCAGATATTGTCGGGATAAAATATTTCCCATTTCATCTGCGTGTCCGAGTAGCCATATTCATATTCCACGCTTCGAATTCGGCCGCACGAAGACGAGGCCGGAGCCCCCCCCTTACAGCTATCAGAGTTCTAAGCTGTTGATGGAAGAACATTCTGCCACTGACCATGACGGGTGACGAGTTTCTAATGGAAAAATTGAATTTTCCATGATTTTTGGTATTGGACGTAGGAATCGAAGATCCGAAGAAGATTCTCTCCCTGCGCCTTCTGGGACTCTCATGCCTGCGCTCCCGGCAACACCTCCTTCTTTGACGCCCTCAACATCACGTATGTACCTCCTTTAGCTTCTGGCAGAATGGCAAAACCGCACTGTTTGTGCTCTTGAATCGTGATCTCTCGCCTATCAAGATTATTCGCTACATGTGTGTTATCCGCCATTTATTCCGGGCGCCGTTCTGGGACATTGCATGAACCTTCCCTATTGACATGTAAACAGACCTTTTTACTCGTAATGGGGCCACCGAAATGCCGGCGCCGACTCCTGCATCGTCATGTAGCAAATAATAGCGTACTAACTAATGGACACGCTTCTCCTCTAAACAACAAAAAGGAGATGAAAGGAATGGTATTCTAGGTGTATTGGAGAACAAGGCGAAGGTAGACGGCGAGCAGCAATCCTCAACGCAGAGCAATTCCGCATCGGAGAGCAATTACATGTCTCCTCAATTAAAACCGAATCCTGCAGTCAAGAGCCATAAAATGAACTACCAGAGCGACTTCGGACATCAAGCAAACAAACACAGTCAGATGGACGCTATCTTCATCGATGTTTTGGGCGACAAGTCGGGGTCTATGGTGGAAATGCGTGACATAGCAGTGAAGGAGATTTATAAGCTCCTCAAGGAGCAGAAGAATATAGCTATACAGAGACGCGAAACGTGAGAAAAAATGCGACAACGATGATTTTTTTTGGGGGGAGGGGAGGTGAATTTAATATTCCTCTCTTTTGGCGATATAACTTCTCACCATTAACATAACCATCACCACTATCATCATTATCATCATTATCCTCATCATCACCATTATAATCGTCATCGTCGTTGTTTTTTATCGGAGTCGCACTGAACATGATTACAATGTCAGGTGTGAGATGTTTCTATCGCTAACTTTGTTCAATTCGTCCGCTACTACCGTAATAGGTGAGCCTGTGTGCGCAAGCAACCAAGCGCACGCGTGTGCGTATTATTGTGCGTGTGCGTACACGTGTATGCGTATTTGCATAATTTTATGCAGTATAAGGAGCACAGTGTTGCTTTTCTGTTTGCATAACCATATTTCAAACATTCTTCTTAGACAAAGTGCGGCTAGATACCTTAAAAATCGACGAACATCAACTGGTAGATCAACACCATTTCTGAGTTCCAAAGCATACATAAACAACAAGCTGCATTAATCATCTTATGCTGCTACATCAATGTTAGGCAGCATGGCTAGAACCCGACGGCAAGACACGTCTAATCGATACTGCGATTGAGCGATTGAACGCTCAAAACCAACACGTAAGTGAAGGAGGAGGAGGAGGAGGGGGAAGGAAAGAAGGCGGGGGGGGGGGAGCGGATTTTGAAAACACCTAGATTGTACACCTCTCACCATAGGTCAAAGATTATGAGGGGAAAAATACCAAGAGTTGCCCCAAGAACATCGGCCGAACGTTTGTCCTTCTCACTGACGGCAAAGACACTGACTCAAGGCAAGATGTGGCGGCCTTCAATAGGGCAATGCGGAGTGCACGGTGCGTGCTGCACGCTATCGAATCGCACCCAAAAACCTAGTTGTAACTGAAGCGGTCTGCACTGAATTTGAAGACGACGCAAGCATCCCTGTACCCGAAATAATGCGGAGTGGTGCATATGAGAGAATGAATCTAGATAACATATATGCACTCGTGAAAAGAATCCGAGGAAACTATACTATCTGCGATCTTTATTCTGCAAGATATTCAGTATTGCTCACTCTCTATTTTCCTTCGCAGGGCCAATGGGACTCTTGGGATCTTCTTAGCTGCGAATCAAGATGCGGTATGGCAAAACCAAGAAAGAGCTAACACGCGAAGATGCGACCAAATGCACCCTTGATATCTTGAGTGTGTTAATAGTATTGTACCATGACTTAAAAAACCCAGCAGTGGCTTATTACTTCACCTTAGCAGATAGCAGTCGCACCAACTGTTTATATATTCACTGTACGCGACATTATATCGACGTGTAGGTAACAGTCGGAAAAAGCTATGGATTTTGCGGGTCTACTTCATTAACGTACGAGCCTGGAAGGGCCATGCACGCTTATAAGGCTTTAGATAGGGTTCTGCACGCCTATACGTCAAATGGGAGCGTATCGACTTTCACGAAGGCAGAGCGAAATGATTCCGTTTAACAACGCTTTCGCGGTTGGTACAGCAATCTATCGATGGTAACTATTTAACTATACTGCATGTGTTACTGTTCAAAGGGATTACTGCAGTGAATAGAGTAGCATCGCAGCATAATGTCATGTCTATTGAAAATTGATTATTTATAAATCATAATAATCCGCAGTTTAGCAATGCCAAACATGTACGCTGTCCACGCTGCCAAATAGCAGCAAGAGCAGCATTCGCCCATGCATCACGCAAGAGTGTAAACCTAATTCACGCCGCTCTCATGTTATATAATAGACATAGTAATTTATTACAGTCTAGACGGCTGTTGCGAGTTGTACATCAACATGGCATTGCTAACAGCAGCAACTTATCTAGTTATTTGTATGGAAGCTTTAGCTGTTCGTGCAGAATTCAGAATCACTCAATTCGAAGAGATCTAGATGTAAAATAAATCATGCACCGCTCTTCAGGTCATTTCATGTCAAGCAGACTTTCCTTATGCGCCTTGTCCATGCTTCTATACTTATTTTTCTTGGCCCGGGGACTCTGCCGTCGCTTCCCCGAAGAATCCCTTGTGCGAACAGGCTCGACGTAGGAGCAGCATACCTTTGTACAAACACCATTTGTCTCAGAAATAATAGTGACAACTGCAGCATATGATGATAGTGATTATAAAACAATGATGATGCTTATGATGGCGTCGTAACGATGCGTTCTAGTCGGACTCTTCACAGAGATTTTTACTACTAGCACTAGCTAGCTAGATGTATCAAAGAGAAATAGCGCCAACCCAAGTAGCTTTTTCGTCTGCTTCATGTCTGTCCGCCTCGTGTTCCCCAATACCCGCAACGCTTGACTGTTGCTGAAACTTTTATTGGAGATAACGGGGAGGAGGAGGGGAGGGGGGGGGGGGGGGCGGCCAGATACGATTTTTCCAAGTGTAAGAAGTGCATCACATATCGGAAACGAACGCGCACGCACCTCGAGTTTGTAGAGGCTGACCTCTTCTTTGAGCTGCGGAAGTCACATGTTTCAAAAAAAAAGGACAGTAAAACCCATTGGTACGTCGATGAGAATCTTGCCGAGCTCCAAAACAAAATGAAAACGCGGAAAAGCAACCACACCACCTCGGAATTCTTCCTCTTCGCTGCCTCTAGCTCCGAAGATGTCCTCGCCAGCATTGCTTCTAAGTCCGCAATGCGCTTTTGGCTCTTTGAATCTGCAGCTTTGAAGGCCTCAATCGAGGCCTTCTCAGCGGTCTTCATCTTCTTCTCCAACTCCGCTGCTCGAGATGACACCTTTGACTCTATCTCTTGAAGAGAAGACCTTAGCGTGGCGATTTCGGTCCGCCCTCGCTCGAGCTCATCCTCGGATGATGCAAGAGACTTGCTGAGCTTTGCGACTTGAAGCTGCGACTTTTCCAGCTCCTCGGCTGCCTGCGAAATTCAGAAAGTAGAGGCGGGTTTGCGCCAATTAGACAACGTGTCACGTTGAGGAGGAGGGAAGCGCCATCCACATGCTCGCTTTCTACAAATGCAAGCAAATGCAAGAACCACCTTTTGCTTCGCTTCGACAAAACTTTGCATATCGGCCCCCTTCTCCGAAAGCTCAGCCCGTAAGCCTTTGACGAGCGCTGTGGCCTTTGCTTCGGCCTCTTTGGAGGTTGCAAGGGATGCTTCTAGGCTAGTCACTCGTTCTGACGCGGATTTCTCGGCGGTCGCAAAAGCTGATCTCTCTGCCATCTGCTGCTCTGTTGTCTTTCTCTCTAAGTCCGCTGCTCGTTCTGTGGCTTTCGATGCGGCCTCTTTTGCTGCTTTAAGCGAGTCTTCTAAAGTGGATACCTGCGCAAAGGCCTTCTCTTTGCTTTCGACAGATGCCTTCAGCTCCGAAGCCTTTTTAGAAAGCTCGGCCTCCAACCCCTTCACACGCTCTTTTGCGGTGACGTGCTCTTCTCGGCTAGCATCTAAGGACTTCTTCACTTCCGCGAAAACCTGGTCCCCACCCCAAAGACCATACTTTTAGAAAATGAGCGAGAGATCATCTACATGCAGCGCTCGCAGCAGCGGTCATTGTCTGCTCCTTGCAGGAGGTCGCAAAAGTCGCCATTCGCAGAACAAGAAACACTAAGTAAATGTGTACATTGCTTACTCTTTCTCTCTCTCTCTCTCTCTCTCTCTCTCTCTCTCTCTCTCTTTCTCTCTAAAGTACGGCAAACATGAGAACATACGGGAACACGTGACAAACCTCGAGCGCCTTGATCTTCATGTTGTACAGGTAGCTCAGGTCATGCATCTCGTGGGAACTCTGGAAGTTTCTGTGCTCCTGGACTGTTTGCTGCAGCGCGGAACGAACTTCCCCACAGCTCTCGATCCCTTCGGATACGCCAATGGAGATCTTAGCCAGGTTGAGAATGGATCCCTCCCTGCAGAAGAAAGAATGTTCATGACGATGAGTGCGGTCAGATTACGCGGCGCCGCCGTTTGCGGTTTCAGTCGCATCCGATGCAATGTGATGCTAAAGGAACCAAATGCCTTTTTTTCCAGAGAGACTTCTGGGATCACATGTCAAAACTCTACATGTGGTGAACATGCCGAGAGCAGCAGGTAGATCGATCAATGCTTTCGCTCGGATTGCGCGCGCATATATCTGGATTTCTACAACACACGTGTGTGTATATGCTGATAATTTTCAGTTTTCTCCACCGAAAAACCGCCCACGTACCGCTCGTGATTGAGCTCGATTTTCTTGTCCTGATACTCCTGTGTTAGCTCCATAATTGCCTTGTCCTTTCCTTCAACGAGGGTTCGTGTCTCGAAGATCGCCGTGTTGTGTTTGGTAACCAGAACTTTGATCTCCTCCGCATGAGCTTCATTGAGGGCGAGAAGCTGGTCTTTGATTGTTTTCTGGTCTCCAGGATCGGAGGAGGCCGCGACGTCAATATGGGCTTGAAGCTGAGTTGTAAAACGGACGAAATGCATTCCTCGTTACGAAGACAAATTGCTGCATAATGATTTACATAGACGCAGCACGCGCACCCACGTGCGCGAAAAAAAAATGTTATTTATTGATATATATTTTTACATTATGATTTATGTGAATTTAAAATGTGCAAATGTGAGTTTGCCAACATATCTTATCGCACGCTGAACAAAGTGCATCGTAAGTATAGTCACCAAAATACACTCGGGCCGGGCTTTTCGCCGAGCCCCCCCCCCCTCCCCCCCCCGCTCTCCCCTTTCTTTTCCCTCGACCCAGACGAAATACGAGTTGTTGTGTTGGAACCGCGCACAACCTGCCTCTTTAGCTCTTCAACCTCCGCCTTCGCTTTCTTGAGCAGCCGCTTGTACTCTCCGAGCGACTTGTTCTCGTTGACCTTCGGCTTGTTCTTCACCATCTTCGCGCGCGAGGCGAACCGCAGCGTGGACAGCGTCTCCTCAATGTTCCCGGCTGCTGGCGAGGCAGTGACGATGATGCACGTTCGAGAGTTGCCTCCCAACGAATCGGAGAGAATTCTGGTCAACTTCGAGTCCCGGTATGGAATGTGATGGGTCTTCGTGGATGTGAGGGCGTGGATCACGTTTCCGAGCGCGGAAAGGGACTTGTTGATCTGCTGTGCTTCTTTCAATGTTTGCCCGCTAGCGCCAGTGTTCTCGACCTTGAGCACGTCAGGGTGAGAAGGGGGGGGGAGGGGCGGGGGCGGGTCGCGTGAAGGAAGTCGAAGGAGATGACGCGTTGGGAGATATCTCTTATCTGTGCTTTATCTTATATGCGTTTGCTCTACCCAAATCAATGTTTTATCTTCGCACGCATATACATATACATACCACACACACACAAGCACACATTTCTTTACATATATATATTATACCTTCTCGCTCCCTGCTAAGTCCACGAGTATGAGCTTGGATTGCTTCGTGCTGGCATTGTCCTTATGCAGCTGCCTCACTTTCATTAGAAACACGCTGTGACTCCTGCTGCTCTGCGCGTTCATATTGGTGCTCGCTATCGCCCTGGGTTATCATCATCCATAGCATCATTGTTAATGATTTGGAAGACGTCTCAGTAGCATCCCCCCCCCCCCCCCTCCACACACATACACACACATGCGCACGTACGCACAGAGTTGTATTCGCGTTCGCAAAACCCGGTTTTGATATTATATATGACAGAGAGAGAGAGAGAGAGAGAGAGAGAGAGTGAAAGAGAGAACTATACAATGATTTACCTATTTTTGGTGCCCCGTTCCATAACCTCCATTACATCTTTCTCACTCATCACACGGGTCTCGCACACGCCCTCGATCCAGATACCTGCGGCCGCAAACGATGCACAATCAATAGGTAAGTCCCCATTCACGCCGCCGCGTGCGGCTGCTGCAGCTTCCAGGTGTGTAATATGGCCTTTGATATCGGTTCTCCCATCTACAGTAAGGTGCTTTGCGGGTGGGAGACGAAGGGGAATCGGAGTGCGTGTTTGTGTTTGTGAAGCGAGCACCACGCACCATGGGAGTCCTCTCTGATGCGTAAGTTCTTGTTTTGCGGCTTTACGAGATCTTTCACGTGCTCTAGGTAGATCTCCACATACGACACGTACACCTCCTACTCGCACAGATACGTGAGATTAACGATTTGTTTCCTTTCACCGAATTCCCAACTGACGCCACCTGGGACTCTCACCCAATCCACCCCCCACCCCCCCCCACCCCACCCCCTTCCGTCTGAAGCACGCAAAAAAAAAAAAAAAACATGCTAGCAAATCGTTTACTACCGACCGCGTAGTGGTTAAGTTTCGACTCGTCGTTCTCATAATGCTCATCGATGAAGCTGTACACATCCTGGACGAGCCTTGGGATAATCCCAGGCGAGTCCTTCTCTCCCATCATGGTGAAGGTCTTCCCCGACCCCGTCTGACCGTAGGCCAGCACCGAGCAGTTGATTCCTTTGAAGAGGTCCTCCACCATCCTGTCGCATGTTGCTTCAAAGACCTGTCAGATATTCGCGGCGCGGCGGCGGCGGCGGGCAATAATGAATCAACCCAAAGCGAGCGAGCGGATGGTGTATAGCGCGCTGCCCCGCAAATACAAAGCAGCCCCACCTTCTCCTGCGTCGAGTGCATATCGAACACTTTGTCGTAGGCGAAGCTCGATTTGGCCGTGTGCCCGCCCCGCAGCGCGTCGATCGTCTTCCTGTGGTTCATGTTCAGCGCGACGGAGGAGTCCGTGAAGCTGTACATCTCGTCCGTGTCGCGGCGCTTTTTCTCGCGAGCGTTCATCGGCCTGAAGCGGGAGATCACCTTCACGGAATCCCTCGAGTTGCTCTGATGCTCCGAGGAGTGGCGAGGAGTGCGTGCGGTCCGGGGGGTAGCTCTAATGAGGAGGAATGTAGAATGTTCTTGGTAAGTATCTATAATATTTATATTATATATATATATATATATATATACACACGCGCACACACAGACATTATGAATGAATTCTTTCATATAAAATTATTATTAATGATTATGAATCGTATATGTGCGTGAGGGGGGGGGAGGAGAGGGGTCTTGGCCTTCTTAAATACAGGTGAAATCAATCCGTCTTAGTAGGCAAGGTGAAGTTGGACCTTGAGCTGCTCATCCTTCGTACGGGAGTTTTGCTTCGTATGCGTATCGAGGAGTTAGGCGCTAGCGACTTCCGCCTCCCAGCCATAGGAGACTTTCCTCTCCGAGAGCTGCCCTTCGCTTTTTCGTTACCCCTCGCATCTGCCCGCGGGTCAACTGTAAGGCTCTGTGTTTTCTTTAAGAGTGTACTCCTCCCAGCGACGGGCGATTTTCCCCTTCGAGAGCCATTTCTGACCTTCGCTTTGGTAATCTTTGTCTCTTCTGGATTGTCTGGGAGGCTAAAGCTGCTGCTTTTTCGCAGGCCCCCCCCGGTAGTCGTCGCAATGCTTGTTCGGCGAGGTCCTAACGAAGAATACGTTCTTTGCTGTTTGTGCTGGCTCTCTGTACAATCTCTCAGTTCGAAGTCTAATTCTTTTTTTTCCAAGAACAAAAAATACGGTCGCGACATTTACATGAGTTACGCCTCCGTCGCGCAGAGCGACAGGGCTAGTTATTAAGAATGCGGGGGGGTGGTTGGGAGACTTCGGTGTTAGTTTCGATTTTTTTTAAAACCACAAATTCGCTCGCTCACAACGTACGGGGAGTGGCAAAAGAAGCATCGGTGGATGATCTGGGAGCAAGAGACTTGCGTCGAGGACGTTGCGACATCGCCCTCGGTTCTATCGTTCCACTACCACCGGTAGGACCGAGTGCATTTGGGTTGGGGGGGATTCCAAATGCCACGCAAACTTATTTCGGAAAATGGCCTTAATTTTCCTCTAAAGTCAAGCTCTTTGAGCGAACAAATACCAAAAATCTCTGACGAGGCTTTTTCCTTTAACGTAGAGGATTTTGGGAAGGATCGCGCGGGTTTTGAGGCTCTGCTGCTAAAAAGCAGAATCTTTCAGCAACGTAGCCAGGGGGTACATCCGAATCCCGGATATCCCGGATTTCGTTTTGATCTGGATAAAATGGGGGGCTATTTTCCCCGCCCTTTCGTTCGGGAAATACTCCTTCCCATCCGAAACATTACCCTCTGGCCGTCGAAAGGCTGTCTTCCTCACCAAACCGTGGGCGTTTTCGCGTGGTAGTACTCGGTGAATTCAGCCTGAATTCAGCACGTAATCGTTCCGTGGGGAGTGAGTCTCCTGTTTCTGGTTCGCGGTTGTTTGGGAATAAGGTTTTAGACTATTTTTCTACGATATATCCGGTATGTATTTGCTATCATCGAGCATCGCCGCTAGTTCACCTGCGTGCTGACACCCGCTGAAACGCTGTTCAGGCTGCCCCCCCCCCAACCGATTCCACTCTGGCAGCGCTGACCCGGGCCTACTCACCTGCCCACCGGCTCCAAAGAGCATCTTTTGGTGAGTGTGGACTTTCTTGTCACCTCTCTCCCTTCTATATCTATTTCCAATGGCAATCCGGGTTTGTATGGGGTATTGGGTGGCCGGGGCGCGCCTCTGCATCTTGCCTTCTTGTTTCTTCCCGTCGCGTTTGAAGCCTCGAGATAGCCGCTCTTTTTACCCCCGGATACAGTGCACTTATCGACACTTGTTTATGTTTTATTGGTGGATCGCCGTCTCGTTCTTTCCCTGAAATTCAACTGGTTTTTCTTCCCTTAGTGTCTGCAAGGAAGGGCGGGGGCGATGCTGCGACTCCTACTGCTCTCATTTGCTTCGGTTGCTCTCCCGGTCAAGACGCCGCCATTTGTGAACTCGTCGTTGCCTATCTACGGCAGCTCAGTGCTTTCATGGGCCCCGCCCCCAGGAGGATTCTCCTTTAAGCTGCTGACTTCCCCTGATCTCAACTTCCTGTTTCCCTCTTCGGAGCTCACCACCTGCTCGGATGGGGGCGGGGCGTTCTGCTCTGTAACTAGACCCTCGGCCCGTGCTAAGTCCAAACGGGTAAGGAGGAGGAGGAGGAGAAGGAGGAGGAAGAGGGGAGAATAGGAATAGAGGAAGGAAAAGGGCGGGGGCGGCACTTAGGAATGGAGGGGACTAAAGGAGAATAATTCTTTGCCGTAGTTAATTGTGAAGATGCTCTTTTTATCTTCCCCGTGCAATCATATCCCAATCGTGCAGTGTATTTCTTTAATTCTAATCTGAAAACCTCTCCCCTCCCCCCTCCCCCCTCCCCCTCCTGTGCGATGACCACACCACTTAACGACGCAGAAAAATGCGGAGGGCAAGATCCGCCAGTTCTGGGCGCCCGCGAGCGAGAAGCAATTCGAGGAACGCAGCTCGAGAAAGTACCAGAAGACCTGCATCGTGGAGCAAATGGCGATCTTCTTCCTCACAGACTCTGGCCACTTGAAAGAGCTGTACTGGGACTGGACGAATCGCTGGTTTAAATACCGCAACCATTTCCACAACGCCTCTGTCATCGCCCAAAGCGAGCGGGGGGGGGGGGACAGCGGAAGAGGCGTGGTCGAGGCTGCCCCACAGGAGCCAAAGCTTCAGTACATCTCGGCGGCCTTTGACTCGACGCTGTACGCGTTGGACTCCCACGGGAACCTCTTGCAGCGGTGCTTCGACTTGTCCAACCACCAAGGCGTCGAGTGCGGCGTGTACGGCCAAAACGCCCCTGACGACGCGATGTGGTTTTGGCGGAGAATGAACGTGGGGGAGATGGCGGGGGTCAAGTTCCGCGGCCCCATCATCCCCTCCTCCCTCGACGACCAGAAGCTCTACCTGCTCACCCGCCAGGGCCAGGCGATGGAGATCCACTTCAGCGAGAACTACGCCAAGTGGAGCACCTTCCACGCGCCCATCGACGTCCGGCTCATGGTGCTGACCGACGGGCAGAGCTTCCCGGACTCGCTCTACGCGATCTCGCGCAGCGGCGACCTCTTCGTGTACAACCTGAAGTCGCGCGCGTGGAAGTCGTGCGGCAACCCCGGCGCGCCGCTGGCGCTCTACGAAGGCGTCGCCGTTAACACGGTCTCCAAGCAAGCGCTCTACCTCCTCGACGCGCAGGGCAGCCTGATCGAGTTCTCCGTGCCGGTGGGCTCCTGGCGGAACCTGGGCCACCCGCAGAAGTGCCGGCTGCGGACGCCGCCGAGCGCCTCGCAGCTCGGGCACACGATGCACTTCTTCCTCGTTTGCGACAACGGCGCGCTGTACAGCTATGACCTGGTCATCAAGCACCCGCAGACGAACAAGGCGCGGTGGACGAAGCACGGCCTGGTCCACGGGAGGCGGCTGCGCCAGGAGCGGATCGTCGCGCTCGCGAGCGACATCGTGTACATGATGACGGAGGACGGCGCGTTCGTGGAGAGGTCTGTGGACGGCGTCTGGAACCAGGTTGCTTCGCTGCAGACGCACATTCTCCATCCCGCCATTGGTGGTGGTGGTAGTAGTAGCAGCAGCAGCAGCGGGGGGGGGGGCGGGAGGCAGAAGAAAAACGGCAAGCGGCGCTTAGCGTGGCGATGGAAATCGATCGGCCCCATGGCGCCCTCTCATGACTCTGCCGTTCCCATAACACGTGGGAGATAGCACGGTGTCAGATCTGCCATCCTCGTGATGTTGATTATTATAATAGAAGAAGAGACACACACGCAAATCAAAACCGCATGCGTGTGTTTTAAGCATGAATTCATAACTGCGTTTGCGGAGCTGTCATGTGCATAATTACATACGCATCATTGGCCGCACACATCCGAGTTTTCGGCGGCGCGATACGTGGACTGACATGTACGTACTAGGTTTGTCGCTGCATCGTAACTATTGCAACGCACAGGTTTATTATATGTGCTTGCAAAGCTACACGCACTTGGCGGCGCGGAAAATAATTAAAAGAATATAGCTGCTCATTTGGCCGCGCATGTTGGTGTGTACGCATTGCGTGCGCAAGTCGATCCACCATGCTTTAATATTTCTTGCCATATACTTGTCAGTTATAGCATGCTTTAGCACTCAAAGTATAAAAGCACACACGGTTCGCTAGCGCATGCTAGCATTATTATCATTTTCGTGGGCCACTGTCTATATATGTCCTACACAGCGAGCTCGAGCTTGGCAACCTCATCAGTGTATATTAGCATGCTAGCATGTGATTTACATGGCCGCTGAGCTGCATGTAGCTACAATATAGGCGAATGGCCATTGAAAGAATTGAATTCAATCATTACATTCGTCTCATATATGTGTTTTTTAGTTAAAAACACAAAGGTTTTATTTACTACTACTACTACTACTACATCTGCGACATACGAACAACTTGTCGTTCCTTCACCACATCATGCCACGCGTGCTATATATCAACCCAGATTCATGCTATTTCTGTTCTCAGTGCCCGGCGCGGCTGGCGGCTTCGACGCTGCTATCGCTGTTTCGCGAGAGCGTGTGCGCCGTCGCTCCAGCAAGTAATGGGGGTTTTACGGCCGATGTAAGCACATCATATTCGGATACCATTCCCGGGTTGAAATAGCTACAAAGCGTGTGATGAGGTCGCCCCTCGATTTGTGGCGAACTCCATTTACTTTTGAGTCCTGATACGGCTCGAGCGACGGACGCCTACCCTGTGGAAAAAAAAGGAATAAGGAACAACAGGTTTCTGTTTAGTGGTTTTGGGCGGCGGCGGCGGCGGCGCTGGAAAATCAGAGAAAGTTTTTGAATTGTGCGCCGCATAAGCACTCGGTCTCCGGGATCTCTGGCCTTACGACAAAGATTGATGATGACAATCTTTGTGCTGGAAGTGCACGTGGCCCTTTTGCGCTTCTGCGGGTTGTTCGAAACCCGCCAGCACGATCTCCGCCGCGTATTTTTTGGTGGGTTTTTTTTGGCATATTCTTGGTTTGCAAGATCTGCGGTTTAATTTATCCTCGCGTACGTTGGTGCGGGCGCCTTCCGTTTGGCGGCAGGAGCCTTCTTCGCTGCGGCCTATTATATGCGCGACGATGGAAAGACATCGAGAGGAATTTCAAAGAATAATAACGCTGGGGGGCGGGGTCTCTCTGCGCTCTCAGCTCCACTTCTCTAAGTAGCCGTCTATAACTTCAACGAATATATATATATATATATATATATATGTATTTACATATGGGTTATTGTGATGTTGGCTTATCTACCTTCGTCGCCGCTTTTGCTGTCGCTTTGCTGCTCTTTTGCGAGGCTGTTTTGGATTTCGACTCCTTGGTCTTCTTAGTCGATTTCTTCTCAGGAGCGACACCTGTATGTATGACACAGGCTATTAGGAGGAGAAGGAAGAAGGGAGGGGGGAAAGGGGGGGCTGAGAAACACGCCCTGGCAATGTCAATCATTGTGCGAAATATTTCATTAAATGCATATTATATAAATGCACACACACACACACACACACACACACACATATATATATATATATATATATATATATATGTGTGTGTGTGTGTGTGTGTGTGTGTGTGCATTTATATAATATGCATTTAATGAAATATTTCGCACAATGATTGACATTGCCAGGGCGTGTTTCTCAGCCCCCCCTTTCCCCCCTCCCTTCTTCCTTCTCCTCCTAATAGCCTGTGTCATACATACAGGTGTCGCTCCTGAGAAGAAATCGACTAAGAAGACCAAGGAGTCGAAATCCAAAACAGCCTCGCAAAAGAGCAGCAGAGCGACAGCAAAAGCGGCGACGAAGGTAGATAAGCCCACATCACAATCACCCATATGTAATACATATATATATATATATATATATATAT
>ADNK01002877.1:0-19850 GCA_000320545.1 Bigelowiella natans CCMP2755 | reverse complement strand
CCCCATCCCCTCTCTCTCTCTCTCTCTCTCTCTCTCTCTCTCTCTCTCTCTCTCTCCCTACTGGCAGCGCTACTTACAACTTACTGCTTCTTATTTTCGCTGTTTCCCTGGGGCGAATGAATGAGGAACGTGCAGTTCCCATTTACGCAGGCATTTCTCTTGGGCGCTTTCTTCCGGCCCCCGTTTCTACTAGTTTTCAACGATTTCGCATCGTTTTTCTCGTGATGATGCTTTGACGCAAACGCTCCTTCGACCCAGCTGGCAATGGAGTCAACCATTTTGCGGCTCTGGTTGGTTACGTTTGTGCGACACGAAGATGCCCCTCCCATCGCTACGGAATCGTTCTTTTCCTGCGGCGGGTAGTGGAGCGCAGTGCAGACGAAGGACACGTGAATATGTTGTTGACCATTCGTTGTAAGCAGACGAAGAATAGGTGCACCTGATATGCGAGTGCCCTGAAGAGACAGAACCCATCCCCTTTGATTCTTACCAAATTCCGTTTCCAGCCACCGAACTCATTCAACTGCACGCCTTTCCTCCTCCACCTCGTGCTCGGTCCCTCCCCCATTCCAAGCAGCCGCACACTGTCGCCGCTGGGAGTCGCCTCCCTCCTCATCAGGGCTATGGTTCCTGCGTAGAGGAGAGGAAGGACCCATAGAATGAGCCCTGCTCCTCTCCTGTACTCCCTTTCCTCACCGCGGGGACGTAGCAATGTTGATGCAAGCAGTGCGAGTTAGGAGGGGAGAGGGGGGGGGGAGGGCAGGCCAGTGGGATACTCGTTGCCTTCGGCACCGACCTGACTCTTTCGTCCCGATAATTCTGGGTGACAAAAAGAAGGAAAATTCGCCTTAATTCTTGCTAAGCGACAAGAAATTTGAAAGGAATTCCGAGGAATGTCGAGGCGAAATAAACCGGTAATTACCGAGAAAAATGCGTCCGAGATTTCGAAGTCGAAGAACCGCGGGGAGGTGGGGGGAGGATCGGTCTAACCGCTGTGATGTCCGTACAGCTGAGGGGATTCAACCGCAAATGCGTATTGAGATCGTTTGGTTTTCGCCGCCCCTCTCAGAGGAACACCCCCGGACGCGTCTTTGGAAGTGTGTTAGTAAGAGTTCTTTCAACTGCCCACAGCAATGACCTGCATTCCTTCGCCCCGGACGTGCTTGTAAAGGATTATGCCTACGAATTACCCGCTGATAGAATCGCTCGGGAGCCAGCAGCGAGGGGGGAATCGAAGCTACTAGTTGCTCTCCCACAGGAAGGCCTTCCACAAAACAGCATAGCGAGAGCTGCACGGAAGCTGCTCAGGTCGCACCACCGCAGCAAGGCCCTGGACGACTACGTCGATATCCGATTCGACCAAATTCTCAGCGTGCTGCCCAAAGACGACGTGCACCTAGTTTTCAATGAGTCCCAGGTATTTGCTGCGAGGCTGTTTGCGCGGGCTCACACAGGCTCGGAGCCCGTCGAGGCGATGTTTCTCTCCCCGGAAACGCCAGTTGACGACCCTGCCATTGCGCTCTCAGCTAAGTGTGAGGGGCAAGTCTGGCGCTGCATGCTTCGCTGCGTTGTGGCTGAAGGGCAGGAGCTTCCCCTGTGTGGGGGGGGCAAAGAAGAGGGGGAGCCGTGCCCCCCGCGTCTGCAAGTCGAGAAGGTCCATTCCCGATGGGAGGAGGAGGGGGAAGGCGAGGGCGTGGAGGCGTCCGTGCGACTCATCAACACCGCTGCTGTCGGGGAGTCTGCGCAACAACTATTTGACCGGCTCGGGCATGTCCCCCTCCCGCCGTACATGGGGCGCGACGCGAGGCCGGAGGACACCGCGCTCTACCAAACCTTGTATGCGAACGAGCAGAGTGCTGGCAGCGTAGCAGCGCCCACGGCTGGGCTTCATTTCAGCGACTCGATGCTCTCGGATATAGAGAGGCTGGGGATCCAGCAGTCCAGGATCGCGCTGCACGTGAGCGCAGGCACCTTCAGGCCTGTGGGAGCTGAGAAAATCGTCAACCACAACATGCACGAAGAGCGTTTCTCAGTGTCTCGAGAAGCTCTGGTCGGTATCATCAAAAGCATAGAGGCGCGCCGCAGCGTTGTGCCTGTCGGAACTACTTCATCGAGGTGCCTGGAATCTCTGTATTGGCTGGGCGTCAAGCTGATCCTAAGGGCGGGGCGGAGAGGGCAAGCCGCCGAGGAGGGCTTTCATATAGAGCAATGGGAACCTTACGCGATCGAGAAGCAGCTGGAGACGGAGAATGTTCCGACAGCCAGTGAAGCTCTTGCGCAGCTATTAGATGAAATGGATAGACAACGGCGCTCTCAGCTCAGAGGGCAAACCTCCATTTGCATCGTTCCGGGGTATCGCTTTCGGCTCTGCGACGCTATCGTCACGAACTTCCACCAGCCGGATTCGACCCTGATGCTTCTAGTAGGAGCGCTCCTTGGAGGCGCAAAACCGATCCATGCTGTTTACGAGCATGCTTTGCAGAATGCCTACCGATTCCTCTCATACGGAGACGCCTCTCTCCTGTTCAATTCTCAGGGGGGAGAGAAGAAGGCCCTCGGGGAAGCAGAGACCATCACCAAAACTCTCAGCGACTTAGTGCGGAGTAGTACCAAGGCCAGTGGAGATATGAAGGTGCTACTTCATTCGTGCTGCGCGCCCTGCTCCGGCGCTATGATCGAGGAGATGCACTCGCACGGACTGGACGTCACGATCTTCTTCTACAACCCCAACATACACCCGAGGAAAGAGTATGAGATCCGAAAAGATGAAAACAAGAGGTACGCGGAGAAGCTAGGCATTCCCTTTGTGGATGCAGACTACGACGCCGATGAGTGGTACAAGCGAGCAGAGGGCATGGAGTATGATCCCGAGCGTGGCCGCCGCTGTTCGATGTGCTTTGATATGCGGTTTGAGCGCACAGCGGACTATGCGGCGCAACACGGCTTCACGCACTTCACTACTACGAACGCAACGAGTCGCTGGAAGGATCAAAATCAAGTTAATGATTCAGGCGCGCGCGCGGCCGCGGCTTACGATGGATTGAAGTACATAGAAAGCGACTGGCAGACGGAAGAAATGAATATTCGCAAATATCGAATTAACGCCGATGAAAAATTTTACAAGCAAGAATATTGCGGCTGTTCCTTCAGTCTGAGGGACACAAATATGTACCGCAAAAAGGAGGGACTCGATCCCGTTGTGATTGGGGGAGGGGGCGTTTACAGCGATCCCCTAGGAGACGCGGCTGAAGAAAGTCCAGATGTCGTCGACAGCTTTTTTAGGGATTTGAAGAGCGATGAAAGTGCGTCATGGCGGAGAAGTCGTGACATTTATCGCCAGAGAAGGAAGTCCCAAGACGCAGAAAAAGAGAATAATTGGTAGAACGTGACTCTCAAGTGCCTTTTAGGTAGATGCTGCCGCTAAATGTGTCTAAGCTCAGGACAATGTTGACGCTAAGATCATTTGAAGCCCAGAAAATGTGCCCATTTGTGCTTTGCTAGTTTGTTTGGAACTTGCATTGAGAATCTATGGTTTCTACATGTCTAGATGTGGCATGTGATGCGCACATGCTAGCATTGGCAAGCAAAGCAGCATCACATATCCCATGGCAATCTTGCAGCTTCAACGACGTCATACTGAGAGAGACATCTCTGTGTTTGACCGCTGTGCATGGTAGCATGTTGGTGTGTCAACTCAATGCTAATAGACTTGCCAATTCTAGAATTAATCATAGTTATTTGCGTCCGCCGTGCAAATACTGTAGCCATCTAGTCTAGCTAGCTAGTAGTCATGCCCTGCTGCCTGTGAGCATCATCTAGTTCATCGATGCAGCCATACTAGCATAGTGAGTCGCAAAAAGGATATACAGGTGGAAGTCGTTTACTGTTCTCACGCCGCACGAATGCACATAATGCATCATTGTGTTCGTGAACTCGACTGTCCTAACTAATTGTATGTAGCCACGAAATCACGAAGATGCTTTTAGGATTCTCAAGTTCACAAAAAGCCACCACAGCACGCATTGTTTAATCATCCTTATGCACACATGCATCGTGTTCGTAAACTAACACAGCTCTAAAAGGAAGCAACATATGGGACAGAAACTCCTATTTTTTTAAATTCTTCCTTCGCCTCGCTCCATTCACTGAAAAATTCGAAGTTTATTCTAAATGAAAGCTCCGTCAATGGTACCAGCTTGCTGAGAAGAAACTGGCCTTTGTGCTTCTTGGTTTTACAGGATTCACATGTTTCCGGTGCTCCAGTAATGATGGAAAAACGCCCGAGTTCCTCACCTCTATGATACACGATAACACGACGAGCCTCCTCTATATGAAGAATCTCATCAAAGACAAGTAAAGTTCTTGTTGCTGGTACCGACATTACGATCCGATTTACATGTTTGTAATCGTCACTAGTAAAATGCCGTTCGCCCCATAGGGCTTTGAATTCATCGTAGTCTTTGTATTCAGTTTTGAAAACAGGCTCACTGTCAAAATATGCCTTGTCAACCGGAATATCCGGCTTGTTTTTTTCGAGCCAAGCTTCGAACACCAAGTCCACGAAAGTGTGATGAATGAAAAAACATTGGTCGCCTCCGGCTGTCCTCACACTTCTCATGCATCGACCAGTTTCCATATGAACAATATCATGGAATTCTTCAATCTGAGATGAGAACCCAATGTTATATCCATTTCTAGGTCCAGCAAAATCTAAGTCTAATGCAAACGAAGATGAAACAAATCCTTCAGCAATGTTTCGACGCATTGCTAGAGTGTCGTTCTCTTCCCATTGATTCAGTTTGTTCCTGTCAAGGTAAGTTCGAAAGATGCCATTTCGATCCTGCCACACACTTTTCTGAAGAGAAGCATAGAGCTCTCTATCTTTCTCATCAGTCAATACTGCATATGTTCGAGGTAAGCCCACTTCTTTCCAAAAGCTGTTCACGAATTTGCGATGCCAAATTAAAAAGGTAAAGTCCCAATGATGACAATTGTCGGCATGGGTTTTTCGAAACTTCAATGCAATTTCATCTGTGAACGCCTTGTTGAATTTCGACACAAAATCCTCAGTAATTCGGTGTTGAGTTCCTTCATTTTCGAGAGCCTTGGAGTCTGCTTCTGGGCTAGATTTCGATTCGGCATCACGCCTGGTAGTAGGGGTTTCGACTTCCATCTTGAGCTCCTTTAATCTGCGCTTTGAGCTGTGGCCTTGCCAATTGTATTTTTAGATTTGTTAGCAGCGAAGCTCTATGTTTTACAGAATTTAGGGCTCAATTTTACTTCAACGACAACATGATATTCTCGCCGCATTTCGTCAAAGCGCACTGAAATCAGACCCAATGCTCTTTTCAGCATGCTGTTAGATGCCTATTTGGTCAGATATTTTCAACGCATTAGTGCTGAAATGTGTGTAAACCCTAATGGCGAAGAATTATTAATTGTGGTTTTTTTGAATTCATCGGCAAATGTCCGGTTTTTTCTGTAAACATGCACGCGATTGCCTGTCGCTCGGTGCAGAACACCAGGGATCACCCCGGAAAGTTGTCGCGCTGCGTAGTCAGTGGTCTGGCAGTGAAAACACGTAGTCTGCAGGAATGTTCGTTTCTAGCCTTGTTGCCAGTTTGCGATGGGGGGCAAGGCAGACATGAAAGAAGGTGGTTGGCAGCGGCGTTCACTGGTCATTTTTGTCATCATGGCGACCTTCTGCGCCGTGTCGGTGAGCATGGGGATCTGGACGAACACTCGAAATTACCACTGCATCAGTGATCCCCAAAAAAACAAAAGAGGTCACGACGATCTCTCCTTTGTCAATCGACATGTGCAAGATGTGCCCGTTGTTACAATCTACCTTAAAAACTGCCCAGTGTGCCCTTCTGAGCACCCAGACAACTACAAAACGTGCATAGCAAGGTTTCCACAAAAATGCCCAACATTTCTTAAAGTTGCTCTCCTCCAGGCCAAAGAGTACAACCGCAAAGTGATTTTACTTGAAGAGGGCGAAGAATGTCGACAGTGGGCACTAAAATCCGGAATTACATGGCAGAAAGTGCCGTTAGAGATCATCAACGAGGCCATCTGTCCCATGAGAGCTGAGCGTTCATCCTTAGTATCAATTAGGAGGGCTGACACAGTATGGTCCACAGCATTTTCAAGGTGGTTAATACTAAATAAATTCGCCCAAGGTCAGTTTCCGAACCAAACTATTGCTCCGCCTAGACGTTTTAACTTAATCGACCACGACTTCATGACGTACATTGACTCCTCTGTGTTTTTTGACCGTTACGGGGACGCAGAGGTAGCTATTTGCTGTTACTACCCACTTTGCAATGGGATCTACTCGCTATTTACGACAGAATCTATCGCAGACCTTGCACGCTGGGCACATCACTATCGTGATCACGATGATATGACAATGCTACTCTCATATGCGAATCAAGGGGTGCCGCAAAATGAGTTAGAATGTTGGGCTGATGGATACGTCTGGCCACAAGGGAGCATCACACAAGGAAACTGTGAAGTTTCCAGGCAAAAATACGAGAGTGTATTCGCTGGAAAAGAGATGCCATACGCACCCGCGTTTCCTGTGGTAAATTCTTGCTTGTCATTTCCAGATGGGAGAATTTTCGAGGTCATTGCGCTTGATAGAGAAGGCATCTATGAGTCAATGCGCCATGGTCATCACAAACTTGTCCATGGCACCGACAGTTATCAAGTAGTAGTTCTTGAAAAGGAGAATGTTACAAAATCGAAAATTCATCACTGGCAGTTGGGTAGAGCTTTATATTATCGAAATGGGCACCTGCACTTCAAGCTGAAAACTAATTCATCACTGAGGTCACACAAGTGGGTTCCACCTTCTCGCCAAGCCTACGAACGTGCTTTGGGCGTGCATTTCCAAGGTGGGTACAAAAACCACATGAAATTCCACTTCCGTCCGAACATGAGATCTGTGAAAAGCAGAAGGTGCAGAGAATGCCTGGAATCCGATTGCGATTGCGAGAACATACCATGTGCAAATTGCTGGAATGTGTGCTTGTCAAATTGTAAAGTTCTGCGAGAGTTTGAGGCTGCATTGCGATGACAAAGTTCGAGTCTGCATTGCATCCGAAGTGTTCATGGTTTGCCCTAGATGATGATCACTGCGGCCACATCACCACAGCAAAACAAGTGTCAATGATCGTCACATCAAGGCCATCATTGAGGAACCAAACAATGACAGACGTGGCAACAGCATGCATGACACATGCATGATGTTGCGTGTGCATCCATGATGAGTGCATGTCCGAATGGACATGCGTTCTTGCGTCATCAAGCAAGAATGTGGTGTGATGTCAAAGATGAATCAAAGATGACGCAAGAATGTGGTGTAGTGTCAAAGATGAATAAAAAATGCTGTCATTGACTAGATTGAATCACATTGCGATTTGGATGCATGTCCAGATGTGCGCATCTGAATGATGCATGTATGTGCAAACCTTCATGGCGAAGAATTAATGTTTATTTTTTTGAATTTATCGGCAAATATCCGGTTTTTTACTGCGCCGAGAGGTCCCGGATGGTGGATGACGAGCACCCAAATGGTGTTCTAAAAGAAAGATGAGAAACTTGTCGCTGTGTTGCTGGTTTTAAAAAAACTTCGTTTGCTATGAGACGTGGTATGGTTTACAGTTGAGAAGAGTGAGAAGAACGAATCAATGTCGTCACGAGATAATCGGTCGAAGATGGTTCCACCGGTTATGAATGGAATGAACGAAGAGAAGAAACAAGATGAAAACGCAGATGATGATATCGGTAGAAGAAAGCATAGTTTATTGCCCTAAATATCCACTTTAAATTTCCCGATTTTGGTAACCAGGTACGGAAATAACTGCAGTAACAGAACTCACAACATCAGAGGTTGTTTATCTTAATTGGAAGTGCGAATTCCCACAAAACTAAAAGCACAAAACTATTTTGTTTACAACATATGCATAGGATAAAAGACCGATCATTCAAATTACTTTTAGCTGTGTTGGAGAAGTATTATGGCTATTCGTTTTGATTCTCATTTGTCCGGTCAGAAACTTTAGATTTCAAATAAAACCAAAACCTAACTTTTCATTGTAGGCCATATGGACGCTTCGGCTGTTTCTAGGAAAGAGCCAAAATGTGATAAAATATTAAAAGGGTCCTACAAAAATAAGTACGATACTAGCATCGATAATTGTCTTGAAAGAATCGGGAGGAAAATAGAGGAGTTTAGATTCGAATATAACAATGCTGGAACTTTTAAAGAATTCTTCAGAAAGACGACTTCAGAACTCACCATCTATGCTGAAGAGATATTACAGCCCTTGACCAGAAGTCAGCTTTCCCAGCAACCACCGACTATTCCTTTGCGACATTTGAGAAGAGAACGGAGATCCTCAACCTCATTTCTGTCTCGATGGGGGTATCTGATAGACCTTTTACAACTCTAAAATTTCATCGAAGAGCTGATCATGTTTTTCACGTAGATCTTTTGACTCCGAAGCAACAGCAAACACCACCACAGGTGCAACAGAGCAAAAACATGATTTCTATTGGCAGGAATGATGCGTCACCTTCGTGAGCAACATTCATGCAAAATCTCCAACCTTCATGAGTTCTTTGAGAGTTACATGCTCCCAATTTGCCCATCAGCATCTGTGTTCGATGCGCAGGTTCTTGTGCACATGTCCAGATCATCAAGTTGTTGGCATCCGCATCTGCTAGTCTGCGCATTGTTTAGCTGCATCACAATGCTGCACACTCACTGTCCCATGCTAGCATACACCCTGTGGCCCAGACATTGAACTTGAAATGTGTGCACTTCCACTTCGTGTTTTTTTGGCACAGCATCACGTCGTTGCTAATTGGCTGTTGCCTTCAACATCGTGCCAAATTGTGCAAACGTGTTCAGACGTGAGTTCTCTGAATTCATTGAAAAAAATGCGCACACAAAGGCAACCAACTGCAACGGCAAACAAAAGATGCACGGTCAAACTGGCAGCTTCAAAGATGACATTGACAGTCACCAGGGTGGTGAAGTGGTGATTCACTGAAATGAACCTTGATGAACCTTCACATCCGACAATGCTAGTTGACTAGAAGCTAGATGCGTTTTCCGTTGCGACAAGAAAGTTGAAAATGATCATGTCATTTGTGAGGCATTTCTTCACATGCGACAAAACCGACAAACCATTAGGCTTTAACTCGTTTAAATTTCCAACGGAACAGTTAGCAAGGAAGCGCTTACGTTGACTTCGTCTAAATCCATCATTGAATACTTCTCCCTCCAAGCTGCATCAAACATGCCTCGAGTTTTTCAATCTGCAGATCCCCAAACACCAGAAGACATTAGGGATCGAAAGCTTGATGAAAGACGTCTTAGGTCTAGAAGGTATTGCTTATTGAGCAACTAGTGCATTTGATGAACATTTTAGATTCACTAGAGAATTGCGTTGAGTCGTTCCAGCACAAAACTAAGCAAGGAGCGCGATTTCAAAAATGAACTTAAACGCATCTTTATTTGATAAGGCTATGAATTGTTACTACATACTTTGTGTTTATGATGTTGTCTGGTAGGAAACGAGCCAAACTGTCTCGAAATTTTAATGAAGAAACTAGAAACTCGGTGAATTCAACTAACAAAATAGATTTAAGCGAAGAGTATTCATTTCCAAGTTCTCAAAATGCAACAGTTTCTCGTGCAAACGAAAAGATTGCTACTATCCCTGAGAGGCAGGCTTTCGATCTTGAAATAAATGCTGTTATGGAAGCTGCACAGAGTCTCTGTTTACATAGCAATGAAGTATTGGATGGTGCTCATGAAGAAAAACTACAGGCTGAAATTAGAACCGATAATAAATGTTGTGTTGTGCTAAAAGCTACAAATAACCACACATCGAAAACCCCATCAAAGATCAATCGCGAAAAAATAGCTGGACATGAGATAACCCACGATCTGAATAAAAAGGAAATCGATCCTTTATCGGAGAACATATCTATTCCTCTGTTGAAAGGCGAAACATGGAAGTGCACTCAAGCAATCTTTGGGCCTAGATCTAGTGTTGAAATTTCGCAGCAATCACAAAACGAATCGAAAAGTATACACGATCAAGGATGTATAACTTCTGAAGACAATCCAATTGCATCATCAAAGTTACGGTCTTGCGTCGGCACCTATCAGATGAACCCTCAGAATGTTCAACATGGACCTCCTTGTATGCTTAAGGTGTCTTCGAAGTCTCATCTTGCCAATAAAAATCTGTTAGGATCTGAAGTAGAAAGAGTAAAAAGCGAGATATTAGATCAGAAAGATAGCAATTCAAGTGATGGGCATCAGTATGATCCAATTACTAGGATTAAATGCAAGACTCCAATAAAAGAAGTCAAGGCTCTCCCAACCTATCTGAGTGATAGTACATTGGACATGAGTGTCAATTCTCACGATGTGGAATACCAATCTCAAAAAGAACGGTACAACTTAAATGTGCCTTACTCATTGAAATATAGATGGGATCGTCTCAACAAAATTTATTTCAAAAACCAGGGATATTGATATGGAGCTAATAATGGATGATAGTGTTTTATTAGGTTAAATAATTTTTAATTTTGTTTTACATTCTGCAGAAAGTTTTTCCATAATTATCAATAACTTGAAAGGTAAGGAAAGATCTAATTTTGAGGGGGAAATGCAAAGAATTACTTCTGAGTTAATGAAGGCCACTCGACTAGAAATTCGAAGACAAAGAGATACAACCGCTGCATTGAGACGAAACATCGTGTCTGAAATTATGGCCAAAATCATGCCTTTGCTTAGTTCATGGAGAAAAGAAGCCAGGAAAGAATCTTCTGATAATAAAGCTAGAATGATGTGTGAAATATCAAAAGAAAGCGAGAACCGAGAAATGTTGATGACAAAGATGGGAAACACGGCAACAGCATTCAACGTACAATTTCGTTATTTAGTTATGTACTAAGCCCTAAAATGGTTTTGATTATTTGTTTTAAGGAGAAGTTTGGTGCTTTAATGGACAAGATTGAGAAAAACGAAATGATAATGAAACTTTTAGAAAAGCAGACCAGACGTTTGATGAACGAAAATGGGGAGAAAGTTGCCAGCACTGTAGTAAATTCCCTACAGAGATACCTCCAAAAACTTGACAGACTTCACAATGAATATTTTCCGAGGAAGCGAAAAAATCATGTTTCAAGGGAGATGAGGCGTGATACCAAGAGGCGATACTGTCTTCGGAAAAGGGGCGTGAGAACTCTAAAAGATCCGCGATCTGTGGAACAAATTATCTTTCGACAAGGTGCAGTGGTGTGCTCGTCAGGTCTCTCGAAGACCCAGAGACGCAATCTGAGGATGATGGCAGCGGAATCAGGTTGCACATTTCAAAATGATTTGCACAAATCCACTTCCCTCTTGATCATCAAGAACTTCAACGTGCACGAAACGCGCAAAATAAGATTTGCTCAAAAACATAACGTCACCATTGTGAAAGAAAGTGTTTTTCGGAGAACATTTGTGCACCTAGCATGTAGATCAATTCGGACCTAAACTACTATACAATGTAGTGGTGCCAACAATGCAGATGTTGTGATGACAAGGCAACATGCAGCAGTAGTGTAGTCTCATGGCAGCTTTCATGAAGTGAACAATTTCATTTTCTCGCATGCTGAGCTTAAAAATGCATGTTCTCTGCTTGTCTGCCTGGGCCAGCAACAAAATATACTAGTATATGCTAGTAAAAAACGGCATGCTAACATGCGTAGCGTTTGCATCCGCATCATTTGCTTTACATTGAAGCATGCTCACAGCACTGTTTCAATTGTATTTAGAAGAATTCTATCCTTGCTAGCGAAAAACTTATTTTTAGCGGAATGGGTTGTAATCGTTTGGTTTAGTTTCATTTGAAGCATTATCATTGTGTTTTTCACTATGCTCAAAAGGATTAAAATCATCGAACGAATTTCTTTTGTTAGAACTTGCATTGGTTGGAACTTGTAATTGTTTTTCAGGCTTTGTTGGTGCGATGTCTTGCGAACCTTCCCTGCTAATTTCATTTCCATCCTTTCCAAATATGCTTATCAAAAGGTTCGGTTTTTCCATGTTAGCTCCTACTTCAGAGTCGCCCTCATCACTCTTCACATTCCTTAATGACACACCGAATATACCCAAGTAATTCATCAAAACAAAGTATTCATGTTTCGAGTTAGGAAGTCAAAATGCCTTACAGTCCGAGAATATCTGCTCTGGAGTTAGGCTGTATTCCAGTTGGTCCCGTAACAACCTTTGTGCCTTCATCCTTCTTTTTGGCGCCTCTTTTCCTACTTGAACTTCGTTTTTTGCTTTTAGTTTTTGACCCCTTCCCCCCAGTCTTTATTTCCTTTCTTACAATCCTCTTCTTCTCAGGGACTACCGGTGGAGTCGATGACTTTTTCCGTTCTTGTACAGCCTCAATACCATCTCCAAAGTCAAATCCGTCGTCGTCTTTTTCCGAGAATGCTTGTGCTTTCCCACGATTTCCCTTCTATGAAAAATTCATTCGGGATTAAAAGGTTGTTACTCATTTGAACTATTGTTCGCACCTTTGTTTGATATTTAGGTGCTGTGGCGTCTTGCCCTGATTTTGATAATAATACATACTTCTCACTAACCTTCTGCAAAGTCTTCCACATGGCATGCTTTGGAAATAACAGATCAGTTACGTTGATTTGCATTTCTTACAGAAATCATTCGAGTAGCATCTCTTCAATATTGGTGCGCGTTCTAATGAGGCGATCCAAACCTTAATATAGACAATATAAAGAAGATTTTAAATTCAGAAATGCTTTCTGCAATATCTACACTCATAGCGGAAAACAACAGAGAAGTATGTAGAAACCCAAGTTTGAAATTACATTGTAGTCTTCCTTGTTCCCTGCTTTTAGATCAAAGGTACGGTCTTCACATATTAGCTTAAATCTTTTAATTAGCAAACATATATTCTATATTCACTTCCTTCATCCCATCAGAATGAACTATACTCTTTGAATAATACCCCAAATTATCATTGATTGCCGGTTCGGTTACAAGCATACAGCGGACTAGGTCAATAATTCCGTTGGGTTTTGTCGCACTTGAGTTCTCATAGTAAGATAATACGTCTCTTCTGAGCTCGAACCATCGCTTTTTATAACTTGTATTCAAAGCACCTTTCTTGAAAAGATAACTGCTCTGTGCAACCTACGGAAGTCTTAATGAGAGGATTGAACGACACGTTCACTGCCAAACATACTGATCTTGAGTCGTCACTTGGAATCGTTTTCGGCTTTTGCAGTGGTGGATTTTCAGTAAGGAACTATAGAAAGACAAATTACGAAAGGGTTGGATGATTTTTCCTGTAATATAACCTTAACGATGTCTTGATCCACCTTTACACCGTTAATATTTGCGACGTTGCGTATCCAACGCTAAATAGCACCAAACAAGGATAAGTTCATTGAAATAGTTTCAACATTTCACTCAGTAAGACCTCGACTTCCTTTTCGGTCCGTGCTCGTAGGTGGAACGTTCGACTCGCCGATACAACTTTGAATCTTTTACATAACACAATCGCGTTTGCTAAATGGCTCACTTTTGTACGTAATACGCTGCTTATTATATCAAAACAACTGCACAATTTGCAGACCCTTTCTCCACAGGGGAATTAACAATCAGAGAGTTATAGAGGATGATTTCGCCAAGAGAACTAGAATAACAAAACAATGCATACCCAAGAACATTTAGGCTGAATCAGAATGTATCGATGTATCGATTCACTTAGGGTCTAAGTTGCGAAAAACACGCGTATTTCAAGAAGTACGCTTTGAAATATGTAAATGTCAGGTTAGGATTAGTGTAGTTTGTTCAAATTCATCGTGTATTTCACGGGTATTTCATGAAACACGTATTGCGTTGAAACGGTAAAATGCCCGAATTGCATTTGAAATGCCGTATTACTGAAACACGGCTGAGTTTGAGCTCGCTGTGAAATACGCGTAATCGCGTATTTCGCAATCTAGCTTAAAATATCTACGTTTTACAAAATGTTAACAATTCATCGATATGCATTCGAGCATTTGAGCATCATGTACTTTTTTGCAAACTCATCCTTGTAGTAGCGCATCAACGAGCCGTAGAGGCGAAAGTATCTTTCCTTATAATCCTTGTTAACAGCTCCACGCTTGAATAAATACCCTTCCGTCTTCGCCCCCGAGCTCGCCCCCCGGTTGTTGGACATGAATAGGAACGAGGCCATGTTTTTTGTGGTTCTCCCAAAGCGCACAGGAGCTCTGCTTTGATTTTCTATTTCTTCCATTGTCGTATGGGAAAATTTATGTAGATTTTACATCTGCGACAAGCTAAAACATGGGAGAAGTTTTGTTGGTTCTGGAGGTTGAGAGGGTTCCACCTCGTGGTAAATCTAAATACTTTCGGCGATATATTGATGTCGTAATAGTAAATCCTCAGGTTCTTTCGACGAATAGTTTTGCCAATAATTTACTGTTGTATATGTTGTTGTTGTGTGTCGTACGCGGCTGCTCCGGAACAACTTACCGTCCTTACCGAATACCCTCAATACTTCATAGAATTCTGTATTCGACAGCAGCGGTCCATTTGGCCAGTTAATCAGCTAGTTTGCAGACTAGCCTAATGATGAGTCCTTCGTTGGTTAATTTCCCGATAAAATATTTACTAAACTCATCCTCACACGAGAGAACAGAGAACTCTCCCTCCATGCCGGGGGAATCAACCCGTCCCACCCCCCTCTCCGCGAGCACGACGACTGGCATGCAGGGCGAAGAGGATGACTCCGATGACATCCCGCTGAAGGTGCTGAAAGACAAAATAATCCCCAAGGATACTGACCCCCCGCCCTCTACTTCTACACCTGCTGCTACCGCTGATTCTCCCCCAATTCCTACTGCCTCTTCAAATCCAAATCCTACCACCACCACTGCCACCACCACCACCACCAATAACACCACGCCCTCAAATCCCTTGGAGGCGAAGAAGCCATCAAGTGACAGTTCTGATGACGAATCCTCTGATGATTCCGATTCGGACGCAGAGGCACCTCTCACCGCCTTGGGCCGCACCGCCATTGCAGCGAGCGCACCGAGGCGTGGAAAGAGGAGAAAGCGCGTCGTGCGTAAACCTTCCCGTGGAGGCATCTCGCAGGTTGCGAGCTCGTCAAGAGGTGACGTTGCAACAAGAACAGCATCGAGTATTTCCCATTTTGACTTGTATCATTTATCGCCCGGGTAAGCAGGAAGCTCCTCCTCGAAGCGGCGGAAAACAACGCGGTCTAGTAGCAACGTGGCCATGGCATTAGCTGCGGCAAAGAAGAAGTTGGGTCAGGTAGGGTCAACACAACCGGTAGGTAGCCACCACACGCCCAAACGCATTGCAGCGGCAGAAGGGAGGGGAGGCGCAACATGATCGAAGAGAGGTAGTGTGAGAGGAGAGACTGAAACAACATTCGCCTTCGTTCGAATCAACACAACAGGCCAATTCCGCTGCGGAAGACAAGAAAACCAAAGCCAGCAGTGCAGCCGGCGTGGCAGCATCGGCAGCAAAGGCAAAGACCGTCGCCCAGAACGACAGTGACGATGCGACAGATGAGGAGGAGGGAAAAGGCTCAAATGACGCAAAGCATAAAACAGCTGCACGCACGGGGATGCTCGGGTTCAACTCGACGATAATGAAAGGACTTAAGAAGCTCAGTCGAGACGATATCCTGGTTTTGCAATGATTATCACTGTCATTGCCATCGTATAATTCAATCACGCTGCTTTTCTCTCTCTCTCTCTCTCTCTCTCTCCCTTCTCTCTCTCTCTCTCCCTCTCCCTCTCTCTCCTCCTCTCACCTTTGGCTCTCTCGATCGATGCAGGTAAAACTGCTACACCGCCTTTTGTTCGGGTCAGTTGGCCAGAGAGCGCGGCGGAAGCACGAGATCCAGGCCTTTTCCTTCTTCAACCCAGGGGATGTGGGCGCCAAACAGGTACGCGAGACTTTTCTTTCTTGCAGCATCATCATCATCATCATCATCATCATCATCGTTATGGTTGCCGTCATCAGAATCTGGTCTCGAGTCTCTCGACGAGCAAGTGGACGGCGGAGATCCTGCGACAACTGGCGAGAGTCTTCGGGTGCGAGCTGCAGCTGCATTGGAGATAACTGCGACCAGATAGAATGCATGCGGCAAAACGCATCGACTTTTGTAACGTGTGTATTTCTCTCTCTCTCTCTCTCTCTCTCTCTCTCTCTCTCTCTATGTGTGTGATCGTGTGTGTGTGTGTTCTTGTCGCCAATGGAAGAGTCTCGAGCCGTGGAACCAAGGCCGAGATCGCCGATCGATGTGGATCGTTTCTGATTGGTACGTGCTGCATGCATCCTGAGTAGAAGTAGCAGCGAATTCAGCAGAGAATGGCTGCCTTCGTGTGCAGAGCCTACCACTTTTCCACACACACACACACACACACACACACACATATCTTGTTCAATCAGGCCGCCACGTTGAGATGGGCAGTGAAGAACCAGCTGGGAGAAAGACGGGGGGGAGGAGACAGCGGAATAGCAGTGCAAACGCAGATAGAGCGAAGGGCTCGAAAAATAAGGTGTGTGCGACTACAAAGATGCGTGTTATGCGTAGATATGCGACGAGATCAAGTATATTGTGATGATGTTTATGATGATATATGCCATATAAAATATATGGAAAATGTATATTAATAGTATATATATATATATATATATATATATATATATGTTGGTGTGTGTGTGTGTGTGTGTGTGTATGTATATCACACTCGCATCTTCTACTTGTCCCGTCTTTCTGTTTCTTTGACTTCTCATGCTTATGTGCGCTATTGAATAGGGAGGCAAGAAGAGGAAGAGATTAGTCAGCTTTTCAGCCCTTGGAAGCAAGCCCCAGTCACTTGATTTCTACAAGTAATACTGCTACTAATACTACTAGTAGTAGCAGAACTAGTACTAGTACATCGTCGTCGTTATTATTTTGATGTTCTTCATTCTAGTTCTGTATCGATTTCAGTTTTACTGCCAACATATATATATATATATATATATATATATATATATATATATTGTATACATTCATATAATGCGCATTTAATATTAGAATTTGCCATGTCGCAGCACAGCACTCGTCGGTTTTTTTTCCGATTGATTTTTGATCAAAACTCGTGTTTTGCGTCGCCGCGTAGACCGTACCTCCGGCAGTTGTCGCAACAGCAGCTGCAGGATATAATAAGAAACTTTTCTGTAACCGCAAGGAAGGTGGTTTTACCATTGGAAATGAATGGATTGTATCCCATGATGATGATGATGATGATGACGTTGCGAGAGGCTTTCCGTTGATGTAGATATGTATCAATATATATATATATATATATATATATATATATATATATATAACACCGTGTATTATGTTCAGCTGACTGCAGAGGCATTACGCAACGAGATTATAGAAATGGGGGGAGCGTCCAGCGCTGCCGCAGGGTTCTCCACGGAAAATCTGGTCATTGCATGTCGTCATTCGAAACAAAACAAACCAAGCGGCGATCATCGCCTAAGAAATGCCCCCGACAGTTTTTATTCGTTCCAGCCCTTCTATGCAATTGTGTGTTCTTGCACGCTATAGTCTTCCTAGCCGTTTTTTCTCGCTGCATATCGTCTGGCTTCGCTGTGATCTCCGCGGTGAAGAATACGAAAATTGCGATCGCTCTTTTCGCCTCGCGACAAATCGTATTCGTTCGCTCACCTTTTCTCCAACACCGCCTTCTTCTACACCATGCCTTGAGAGTTTGATTAGTGTGTTGTCTACCAATAATCAAAGGACCAGTGGGTATGGGTATCCGAAGATGGAGTCAATTTTGAACCCGCGACATCAGAGCCTCAGGAGGATCATTACTAAAAGGGAACTACCTCGTGAGGCATCTGGCTGTGGCATTGTCATTCAGCGCCTCAGAGTTTCGTTTGTTTCAACTCACACAAATTCTGCAAGTGCGAGAGACAAATCAGAGGCCGATTGGTAGATTAGTTGGTTTCAGAATTTAGTGGATTTGCACGCACATAGCTACCTAGGCATGTGTGCACAAAGTTGTGCCATGCTCATCACAATGATGACTCCTTCATACAAAAACCAAGAAACAGCACTTCGCACGCTAGCACGCGCAGTGGCAATAGCAGAAATGCGCACATGTAATAATATAGACATCAAGTAGACATTTGGCCTTTTTTTCATTGGCATTACAACCATGTACGTATCGTACACTAGTCATAGCATTTGTATGAATAGCAGCTTGCTTTATGCGATGCACATTCGTTTTCATTTTGTGCTCATCTTTTAATGAATTTCACATCAGCGCTTTGCATTTGTCAGTCATGCCATACTAGACTTTGACCACACGCACATGCACTGCTAGACTGTTAGACTGCACAACAAAGGCACTGTTGTGCTTGACTAAGTTGTCATGACAGTGCCAGCAAGTCTATTTTTCTCGTCCTTGTTGCGACTTTATACACTCTGTACTCTCATTTGCTAGCGCGCGTCTGTAAATACTTTGCGCACAATTGAGCATTGCGACATTCTAGCATTGCTGCCGTAAGTTGTATCGACTGCATTGTACATACGTCTCCTCGCTCAAACTGCGCTCATCGTAATTGCTAGATTGCTGACACACAGAGGAACGAGCGCACGCATTCATTAGAAATGCATCGTTAGCTAGCGAAACAAACTTCCGTCCGTCGTGGACTTAAATGCCCCAGTGTTCGTATGGTAACAACGTGCTATTTCTTCTTAAATCTCCTCGAAATACATGCATGAAGATGCCTGATTCGACCTAAACACCATGCGTAGTCTCTCGATTTGATTATCAGCCAATCCAGGATCCACTCCGACTGTCAGCCCCCCCATGGCTTTTGAAAACTTTGTGCTTTGATGGACGCAGGAAGGGGGTGGGGGGTGGTGGGGGGCGGGATAAATCGAAACCGCATTCTTGGATATTTACAGTCGCAAGATAATGTACAAAATCTTCATCGCATGCCGCTTCTTCCCAGACGATTGACAAATTGATTCCCATTTGACCTCGATGAGGTTACTCCTCTCCCCCTCCCCGCTTCGCGTAACTCTACCCTCCTTTAGCAAAAGCGATGCAGCTCACAACGAATGCAATGAAGCCCCCGAACGCTCCGAATAGACACGCGGCAAGAGGCCTGCACAATGCACAATGCACGCACAAACACACACACACACATATCCCCACCAGCACACACAGGAACTCTAATCACAAAGAGGAAAATGGGAAATGGTTGGAAAAGGCGAACACGTATATAGTCATCAGCATCGGACAAAGCGCCTTTTCCTTTTCACATGTGTTGTTGCGATGTCTAGATCATCACCTTCTGCTTCTGGTACTACTACTACTACTACTACTACTACTACTACTGCTACAACATAAAAACAGCATAGCACACTGACTTCGTGGAGAATTACCTCAAATCTGCAAAATTCTTCGTCGTAGCCATATAGAGATAACTTGGCAAGATAAACGCCGTCGCAGTACCCCCCACTGCCCCTGAAATGGTGGTTGCAAAAGCAAGCGTACGAGGAGGGGAAGGAGGGGGGAGGACAGAGTACAGCAGGGTATCAGCACAGTAACAACTCCGCCCCGCATCATCATCATCACCATCATCATCATCATCATCATTAAAATCGTCATCATTATTAACATCGCCATTTATCCGAAAATCCAACTATTTCACCAACTGACCGATCAGATTGAGGAAGAGGCCG
>ADNK01002878.1:0-25762 GCA_000320545.1 Bigelowiella natans CCMP2755 | reverse complement strand
CAAGTGTGTGTATGTGTTTGTGTGTGTGTGTGTGTGTGTCCAACCAATCGTCAAATCCCATGCAAAGACATATAATATATATATATATATATATATATATATATATTTATAGATATTTATGGTGTTGATGATGATGATAATAATGATGATGATGATGATGATGATGATGATGATGACGAGAAGAAGAAATTCACAGGAGAATAAGTAAGAGACTGGTACTTTAACTCATATTTATTAATTTCCTCTTCTCTCTCTATCACCATCACCATCGTCATCGTCATCATCATCAGTATCATCATTTTAACCCTCCTCAAAGCCAAACACATGCACACGCACTCTCTCTCTCTCTCTCTCTCTCTCTCTCTCTCTCTTTCTCTCTCTATCAAATACCTGTTCCTGAGCATCAAGCTGACTCTTCAATCCTCCCGCCGTATCCTTTTCGTATCACCATGTTAAAAACATCGACACACGCAAACAAAACTGGAGCTCTCTCCCCAATAAAATCTTGCCCCCTCGCCATTCGAGGCTGTGCGCGCGTGCATTAACAAATTAACATATCATTCCATTGCGTAGCGAGATCTACCGCAAAGCTCTTCTTCCTCGAAAGAGCTTCTCTTGCCAGCTCCTCCTCCCCCTTACCAAATCAATTGGCAAGCGTCAGGAGGGAATATTGTGTGCGAGTGCGTGTGCGAGTGCGTGTGCTTTCACGCACGTGTTACATGTCCAAACACATATATTTTAGTAGATTCTGAGAATATGTGTAAGCTCATATTCGGATCCACACGCTGTTGCCCCCCCCCCCCCTGGCCCCCCCGTTCAACTTCATCACCTTTTGAAGAGCAAGCTCTGCGCGCTTGTACCATTCGTCAGCGGTGTTCTGTGCGGTCTGGTACTTCTTCTCGAGCTGCTTTTGGCTAGCCATTACCTAGATACAGAGATGAGCGGGGGGGGGCGGAGCGAACGAAAATAATGAGGGTAGTAATGGCGCATATATATTGACGACAGAGCATCAGTGCGTCTTGTTTTGCGTAACATTCCCTCTAGGCATTGGCTGCTTGTTGTAGTGGATGATAGATTGTTATCGATGGTGTGGATGATGGATTGTTATCGATGGTGTGTTTGTAATATTGTCCAGATCGTGACGTCGCCAGCTAATTTCGCTCCTCACCTGTGCACTAGCTTGGCGCATCTTTACAAGGTCGGATTGCATGTCCTCAACCGCCTAATACCACCACCATCATCATCAGCATCATCATCATCAACATCATCATCATCATCATCACCAACCCCAACTCAAAACTCTCCACAGCTCAGCTCAGTTTTTTTGAAAGAGTCGAGAGTGATATTGGCAGAAGTCGTCGCATAAGCTGTAGCACCAGGGGCAAGGGAAAAACATCGCACTCGCAGTTGTTATTTATAATAATTATGATGATAATCATCATCATGATCATGATCATCACTTGATCCAGAATCTTCTCAGGATCCTCAAGCTTGTTGAGGACAGAGTTCGTGTAGCTGCGAACAAGGCGACCGACACGGGAAAATATGCCCTCTCCGTGCACACGCATATCCCTGAATAGAGAATAAGTGTGGTAGAAAGGGAGGAGGGGGGGGGGGAGTGGGGGATTGGGGGAAGAGGAAGATTTAGATGAGAATATCGAGTTTTTGCAGTGTTCAGTGAATTCTCTAGATCATGGAGACTGAGCGTGTGATTCCAATATAAACGCACGCGCGCGTGTGCGGCTGGCGAAAATAATTTAGTTCTTAAAATTTCGAAAGAAGTAGGGGGAAACTGGACCTATTCTTCATCTGCGGAGCTCGCTTCATCGTTGGCGAGACAGCGCCAAACGCTGGAAGCTGGTTGCAGGATGTGATCTGGAAGAGCGTTATTTCGACAAGATTAGATTGGCTGCAAGAGGGGGGATTTCGAGTCACGAAATCGGATGGATGTCAAAAACTGTATGCAGTGATGTAGTCTCGTATACGTCTGATCGCATCCCAAAAAAACACAGCGTTTTTTCCATTCCTTGCGTTGACGACACGATTCGCACACACACACACACACACACACACACAATACGAATACTAAAACAGCTACCCTGGAAGGCGAGGCAAATCGTGATTGAGGAGCAAGCGCCAGATTTTGAGGGGAAGAGAACGACGAGAAGTTCCGTGTGGACACAAACGCTACTGCAGAGAGCACGAGTCCTGCAGCGACCATGCCAGCGACGCTGGAGCGCCGTCTTTGGATCGGATAAGCATTCATCTTCTATATGAGGCACCAAGTAAAAACGACATTATCAGCCTATCTATTATACCCCCCCATTGCTGCTAACGACCCAGCACCATCTTTCTACATGACCGATTATTCAACGTGTGAAGAGGATGAGATGACGGCGAATATTCAATAAAAAGAATGCCGCTTCTCAATGCCAGCGGCGGTTGCTTCGCTGCAGGACTAACGCAGGTGGTTGCACTTGCACGCTCATTTTTATTTTGAAAGATGCTGAATTCGAGACGGCAAAGAAGGGGGGAGGGGCAGTGGAAAGCTCACAGTGTGGAAGGCTTCACAAGCTTTAGGTTCTTGAAGGGCCGATGGCTTGGGCGATATAAAATTAAGACTTAAGAGGAAGAATTTCTAAAGCAAGGCCAAATTCTCATGAGTTGTTAACATATATGGGTCGCAGGTAACAAACGGAATGCTTTCTTACATCATTTGCCTATCTACGTCGACAAGGACCCAGCAACTCCCCGCATCCGGCGTTCCAAGCTAGAATTGGGTTCCTGCTCGTGGTGGGTTTGGGGGCGTTCTGAAATATGATGAAGATTATGTTGTCGTTAGCAGTAAATTAAGGCTATTTATTTATTGTTTCAGAACTCACTTTACATTGAACGGTCTAACTTTCCTTTGAGCGCTGCTGCCGAAAAGGAATTTCGCCCGAAATGCATCATTGTGTAATTTATGATAGCGACAGCTATATATACTTGTCGCTCCTCGAAAACAAAAGACTCTCCTATTGAGACGGAAGATTTAACCCGAGGAACAGCCAATCGCCAGCCGATCAAACAGCCACAAATTCGATGGTGCGCCAGAGTGCAAACCCTGACGCAATGTAAAAATTGTCTGTATTTTTAATATTTCGTCGATTTCCAATGGCTTATGTTTGAGACTCAAAAATCATTGGATTTCGTGCTTGAGAACGTCAGAAAAACCCAACTCTCACCGCCAGGATCACATCGTTCATTCCTTCATTCACTCATTCATCGTCCAGTGAAAAACCTCTGCATCACCCTTCGTCGGGCAGAATGATGAGGAGTCTCAATGGTCCTCTAGCCGCGGGCTGCGTTCGTTTCCATGGCGGTGTAAGATATTACGAGCTGGTGGAACCAAACAGCCGTCGTAAGCATCTCTCGCGTAATGTGCTTACAGTTATCGCAGGCGGGTGCCTCGCACTGCTGCTTGTTCTAGTTACATCCTTTGATTTAAGGGTAGATCAAGATGTGGGGACAGTTATCCACGCTGTACAACATTCGAAGGGAGGGCTTCATGATGACATTCATTCCCCAGCACCGATTGTCAATTTGCACAAAAATGTAGGGGGCGGAAAAACTGTCTTCGGTTCCTTGCCAACCGACTGTATGTGTACAGCAAATGGTCAACATTGCACACATAGACAGGTTCATAGGGACATAAATAAAAATATGAAATAAAATTAATCCGAAGACAATCGCGACCTCATGTACCGTTGGCGATGTCTTTTGCTGTCACATGCTGATCCAATTTTGCTTCTACTCCGCAAGAAAATCGAGTCTCCGAGTTAGCCCTAGAATCTACCATGCAATGTGTTTGTGAGAGATTTGCTCTGTGTTTCTATTGATCACAGTCTCCTTTTCTTTCATGTTCTTTAATCCATGTTTGCACCATTCGATGGCGCATGAGTGCAAGTTTGGTGATGACATTAGCCGCCTCCATCTAGCATAGCCATTCTTGTTCAGCCAGAGCAGCAATAAAAAGAAGAACATTGACCTGAATCACAATGTCGAACGGATTGAATTGGCCACAACGCATGCATATGCAGGCTAGCAGACCTAGAGATCTAGAGGTGCAGGCCATGACAGATTGCTCTTGCATCTGTGAGACGGATGTGATGAAATGTTTGAATTTTTTCAATGGTATATATGACCGGCCATCTGTGACAATGCCAGGTTGCAACACTTGTCTGAACTAGATTTCAATCATCTGGTCTAGTCTAGCTAGCGGTCATGCATGTCATCTAGGCTACATCACGTGATCTGGAATTTGGATTTTTTTACCTCATCCATCCATCTAAGCGATGCTAGCATGTTGGCTAGCTGGCCCAAGTTGCAAGCTGTATGGTGCACGTGCCTGCCTAGCTTACTAGCTGCGTGATGTACCTCACGATCGATTGAACTTGCAAACTTCGACGAGGTGAACGTAACGCAGGCAAGACGGTCTCGTAAACCAAAAAACAACGTTAAGCATCTTGGTGTTGCGGGTTCAGGATGCACAGGAGGCTTGCTAGGGCTTGCTAGCTTGTTTGCAGCAGCGATGTTGGTGTGCACACAAGGGAGGTTGTCGTATCGTAGTCGAGGGACACCACGGCTTGCTAGCTCAAGAGCTCTAGAGCTCGACAGACTGGGCCTAATGCGCGGAATAAATGATTGGGAGCAGACAAAGTTTGGGTATTTGAAATATTGTTGAGATCCGTCAGATCTACCTTCTTATTTGCCGCCAGCGCTAGAGTACTAGAGTAGCTGACTTTTCTAAAAGTGACGCGAAACATACACACACAGAGAGAGAGAGAGATGCACATGCACCACCCTAGCACCACGCATATCCGTCGACGTTGCGCATCTAGGTGTGAGCTAGCTGCATGATGGCACGTAGCGTGTGTGTGAGCAAGCGCTTTGCTTGCAGAAGGGAGACACGTGCAAACAGCATGCCTTACACATGGTAAACATGTGACAAAAGGCGGATCTAATACGGATAGAAACTTCAAGGCCATCCATCCAATGCAAAACTCATAGGAAACGTTCTTCTCAAGAATGCTAGAATGATGCATAGCCGCATTGGAGGGCAAGCAACCGTCTGATTTGCGGTTGGCCACACTGCTACTTTTTTATTGATGAGCAATCTCCTGGATCATGGTGTAGCTGGCATCTCCGTTGTCACCGACTTCGGTTGGGATCTTGCCGGTTCCGTATTGCGCAGCTGTTGCAAACCGAGAATCATCGTCAAGATAATGAAGATCACGAGAAAGGAAGCTCGCGCAGCGAAGAAACTTTGTCGACATAAATATCGATGGTTACGAATGAATATCACCTTCCACCTCCTCCTAGCACTTTGGTACTAATATTGCTGCTGCTACTTCCACTACTACTACTACTACTACTACCTACTACTACTTCTACTACTACTTACTACCGGTGATAAGATGAGTTGGGTTTCCGTGCTCGTCCAAGATCAAGTGTGGACGCTCCCGACGAGTAAATCGGAACGTGCTACCATCCTTTGAAGCAGATGCAGAAAGGGAAAAGAGAGTAGCAAGAACCATGAGCAGTCTTGCACGTTTGGGAAGAAGGATTCGTGCAGACTACTATCGAGGGAAGGAGCTTTCAAAGGCATCAACGTCGTCGTATTCATGCGAGACCCCAACAGAGGCCGGGGGCCTTTTGGGAACCCCGCAACGAAACCAGAAAAAATCAAAATGACAACAAAAGGAAAAAAATGCACAAAAGCCCGTCCTACTCGCACCTTGTACGTGACGACATTGCCGCGTTTTCTGTCGAGAGGATCTCCCCAAGCAACGCCTAGTTTATTAATGTAATATATCAATATAAATATAAATATATATATATATATATATATATATATATCAAAACGAGAAGAATTTGCAGCCGTGAAGTCTCAGGTTTGTCCCCCCCCGATCTCTCTCTCTCTCTCTCTCTCTCTCTCTCTCTCTCTCTCTCCGTAAAATGTGTTGGTATAAATGGGGGGAAATGGTTCGAAAGAGGGTGTTTTCAAATCGGCACTACTTCCTTCCTTGTGTGTGATACGTGTATCTCATCTCTCCCTCTAATTGGTAGTCATAGTAATAATAATACCCGTATATGTCCAATTGATGCCATCTTCCGAAAACGCGTGACCTCCCTGTATATGCACAGAATATAAGTCGATTTTCTCTCTCCCTCTCTCATCCCCCCCCCCCCCCCCCCCCTCATACCCCCGTGTAAATGCACGCATGGTATCGGTATAATATACCTCGGCAAGAAGCCACCAGTGGTCCAACGTATCCGTCCCGTACATGTGGTGGAACACGGCTGATGGTTTGATTGCATCGATGATGATGTTGATGAGATAATGATGATGATGACCATGATGATGATGATGGTGGTGGTAGTAATGGAAAAAAAGACAACGATAACAACACGATTATAAGAATAATGCGAATTACGATGACGATGACAACTCAAGCAACCAACAACACACTCGCATTATCGTAACTCCGGAAGAGGCTCAATAGAATATAGCACAACACACGCACGCACATCATGCCAAAAAACGTATGATCCCTGTTATTACCATGAAATCGTCCCTTCGCATCGATATAGAGGAAAGGATCTTCGGTTCCAGCTGCTCCTGAGAGAAAGGAACGGAAACAACTCTTGGTATTAGTATTGTTATCGCCAATTGAGGAATGACGATCTTGGGCGATTTCTGGCATGCGTCTTTTTCTTCTTGCCCTACGTTCAACTCGGTGCTGCTGCTACTACGACTTACTACAGCTCGTTGCAATGAAAGGAAAGGGGGCCAGGTCTACTATTACCACTTCTACTACTACTACTACTACTGCTACTACTACTTCTACTACTATTTGCAGCTACCAAGGTCAGGAAATAGCTCGACTTCAAATTGCTGATACGTCGACGTGTCGTTCCTGCATTGGTACAAAGCAATAAACAGTCAAGGCCATGCGATGCAATATGTAACCTACATTCACATTTAGTGCTTCGCAAACCACTTCTTCTACAGGGAAAGTCGAAGCTGATTTCGTTGTGCGACATGCGGGAATCGTGGATGGAGCTGCAGGGAAGCGCTCTATCTCCCACTCCCACTATGACTCGTATGTGTTGGTATGGGTGCTGATTTGTGTGTTGATGTGTGTTTGTGAGTGTGTGTGTTTATGTGTGTGTGTGTGTGTGTGTGTGTGTGTGTGTGTCGATGTGCAGCAGGAGCCTATTAACCAGTTTTCTCCAATCGCAAGGTAGCATCGAGATCCTCTCACACTCTCCCTAGAGCACGGGCATTCACGCACACACACACACACACACACACACACACACATGTGGGAAAGAGATCGAGGGGAGGGGAGGAGAGAGAAAGAGAGAAAGAGAGAGAGGGAGAGAGAGAGAGAGAGAGAGAGAGAGAAGTACAGAAACTGTAAAAGAGCAAAATTGCTACTGCTGTTGTTGTTATTATCATCACTACTACTACTACCAGGTCCTCCAGATAGCCACGAGGGTGCCGTTTGGCAGTATCACCGGTGCGAAATTCGTGTCTTTGGTTCACAAAGCGAGTGGTGCAGGGGGAAATGCGATCAGACGAGAGGGGCACGGTTAAGTGATTGATTATAGCCATTGAGAGCTTACAGAGTGAAAAGATAGAGTGAATAGTACAGGCAGGAGGAGGGTGTACGATGGTCTAATGCCGCTTTCTCTCTCTCTCTCTCTCTCCTCTCTCTTTCTCTCTCTTTAGCAGCAGTGGTAGCGCCGCAAGCATCATGGTTACCTGCGCCTTCGTACTCAGGCCAAAGCTGTTGTGGGGAGGACCTACGGACACGCAGGGGGGGGGGGGGAGGAGAGAATGACCATTACTCACTCAGTTATCGCTTATGGAGGCTCATTGCAGCATGTCGGGATGTTTCTACTTATTAACGACGTGCTATTCACAACAACAACAACAACAACAACTACTACTACTACTACTACTACCAAGGTCCCTCCGGCTTGAGCGCATACGCCATGTAGCTCGGGTCGTTATCACGAAGTGTGTGCTTTGAAGGGCAATCGTTCGGGCCTAACATGGTGCCGATGACAACGACGACGATGATGATGATGATGAGTATGAGTATCATGATGATGATGAAAGAATGCACACAAAAGCAGCCATCACCATCGGAGAGAGCACAGTATAGAGCTCGTTTGGAAGTAGTCGTAGTTGTAGTAGTAGTAGTAAATATGTTGTTGTTGTTGTTGCATGGCGGGCTGTTTGGTGGTGGTGATGAAGGCACGAAGTATTCCCGTCGTTTGTGTGTCTGACTGAGCTGCCTGGCACCTGTCGAGCCATCGCACTTGGAGACCCCCTCCTGGCAGCAGTTGCCTGGTGAAGAAACGTGCGTGTATTTAAACATCTTGGGCGTGTTTGCGTGTGTAGCTGTCATTGGGGAATATTTGCCACTGATGATGATGATGATGTTGTTGTTGTTGTTGTTGTCAGTGGTCTCACAATCTCCGTGCTCCGAGCGGATTTGCGCCGTGTAGAACATGACGTACTCCCCATTGGGCCCTTGGACAACTGGAAGACACCAGCGAGCAAGAGAAAAAGCAGGAATTAGAGAAATTGGGGAAAGAGATGTTCAAAGATTCGAGGAGGAAACGAGCACATCTCAAATATCATCGTGAGTGGCGTAGAAACATTACTTCCGTTTGTATTGCCCTCACCCTAACAACCATCCATCTTTCGAATCCCCCCCCCTTCCCCGGGCCCATCACCTTCAGGCTCATGCGAAAACACATCGAATACGACTTGATCTCTCTCGTACGCCCTGCATGAAATAGCAGCAATCGCACACGTTCATATCCGCCTCAGCGCCGTTAGGAAACCAAGTAACGATCTCGAAAAGCAGAGGGCCCGCGTGGCTCCGACAATGCCAGCAAAGTCACCAACGCCTCATAAAACACATTAGTTTTTACCCGCCAGGAGTCTTAGAAGTTGCACGAATGATCCTCGAGTTCTGGGCCCAAGCTCCGATACCGCAATGCTCCGTCATCTCCGCTGCCCACATATGATACAGCCCGTCCTCTCCCTTCAACACCGCCCCCCCCCAGCTCGACGTGTTTTTACCATCGTCGACTCCGCGGTATCCCTGATGTTGTTGTTGGTTCGTTAGGATGGTATTGGAAGTCGATATTCTGTATGCCTGCACAGCGCGTTAAAAGGATGAGGCCATCCTCGCTAATACTATCATCAATCTTATCACTCTATCATCACCACTGTTGTTATCATTTCTGCTACGCGCTGTTGTATCACCGAATTTCTCTCGTCTGGCAGTAGATTGAGCATCTCGCACCGGTTTCCGGACCAGGCTGCATTACACTCACAAACGCCGTCGCTGCTGCAAACCCCATTAAAGCTACAATCGGAGTCGTCGCGGCAGTTCCAAGCCACAACGCCGGTGAAAGAGTTGTTCTGCAAGCGCAAAAAAAGACAATTCCTTACTTTAATATCGCACAGGTTTTGGGATGCCGGAGGGTTGCTTGCTCGAGATGAGGGGGGGGGGATTGGTTGGGGCAAACCTCAGGTGTCGGCGAAAATCGGGGCGCAGTAAGACCGAAGCATTGCGCTAAGAAAGAACCGTTAGGTTAGGTTGAAGGAGGGCATATACGAAGTGGGGAATATTGGCGGAAAAGCCAAAGTTAGGAAGAGGGGCGAAGATGCCCATCGAAACAGCAGATTGCGTGGCTTTTAGTTCGGACACCAATACCTGCAAACGTGAAGTTGCTCCCATCGTCATGATAGTATGTGTAACTCCAGCATCGCTCATCATTCATGTTGATGCATGCCTGTGAGAATTTACATGACCAAATCAAGGGAAGTCAGCACATGAAGATATTCGATACAGCTGGGGACGAGCCTCAGTGATCAGCAAATATAACTTAATTCGCAATGATAAATTAAGGTTGTAAGGATTCATGTCCTTACCTTTTCGCATGAATCGGCATCGTCAAAGGAGCCAAGGTACTTAATCGTTGAAGTGTTTCCATTCGGAACAGCAACATTCGTGACTTGCGAATACCCTGGGTATGTTTTTACAGTTGGGAGACGAAGAGCAGCGACTCCTGTTGCGAGGAACAGGGTCGCCATTCCTCCCACAGAAATTGGAGATTGTGACATCGGAGCCATCAACCTATGTTATGAACTATCAAAAATTTCGAAGTTTGAAATTATATCATATTCGTTTTTCAATTTACGTAGTATGGGTGAGGTAGAGAGGGGGGGGAGCTTTCTGTTCTATAGCTTTAACGTTACCGCGACTCAAGTCGAATTGTGTTGTCATATCCTAAAATTCTCGGTAAAATCAATCTACGACATTAATAAATACTTGTCGCAATACACTATTATGAGAATTCCTCTTTATGAGAAAACTAGTCCATTTTCTTGCTCCGTCATCAATTAAAAGATTGGAAAGCGGTTTCAAATGGGTTGAAAGGAAATAGAGATCTCGAGTGACTCTCTTGATTTACACCATGTGCGAGTTGGATTCAAAGCAAGCAAAATGTAACGCATCGTTATGGCACAGCAAATAAAGCAATTCTATGCATATTTTACATAAGCGACAATGATATTTCGCCTTCCAAAAGCCAATTTATGCCCTTGGTGCCGCGCGTATCACGCTCTTACTGCATCATTCAGAAACCATTTCCAAACTACATCTTTCCTGGCATGTAAGCCTTATCAACAAAGACCAAAATTACGTTTAAATTATCTGAAAACGGACTAGATTTTAAATTATGATCATGTTTTAAAGCAACGTCTTAAACTGAATAACAGTTCTCAAAATGGCTCCTGGCTCGGCTGCAATGTCGCCGGTTTCTGCCTTCCTCCTCCTTGCGCTCCCCACCTTGACAACTTCTCTCAAGAACGTTGCTCATAGTGGTGGATCACCACTACAGGCTCATAAACACACACCGCATGTGCTTCCTTCTAACGATAAAAACAAGGTCAGTTTTTTTCTATATGAGTTTCATCGCTACTGTATGGCTCAAATCTCTTTTCTCTACACAAAGGGCCCTCTGGTTGCAGTTTGCGTGGTTGGTCTTGTCAGGAACTTCGTCGATCCTATCGTCCACACTAGCATGTAATCATTCCCACAAAAACATCGGTCGGCTGGCCCTTATCTTTGTATTTTTCCTCCTGTGCAGTAAACAGAATCTGCTAGACAAAATCTCCGACAATGCGTACGCGATTACGATACTGAAGCGCTACGATGACCATCTTGGGGATAAAGGGATGGTGAGCAAAAAGAAAATCAACCATGCACTCAGGGTCATCAGGCCAATTCGCAGTATCATCTACGATAAAGAGGTACTTTCCGTGACAGTCTTCGTTCTTTCCAGCGAGCTTTTGCGTCAATGATTAAATTGTGTTCTTCAGGAGCAAGACTTCTCCTTGAGTGCATCTTCATGTCACTACGACGCTGAAAGTGTACCGAAGACAAACATGGGCGTTTACTACTCATGGAAAAACGCAATGAAGCAGCCCAATCCTCCTCTTTTCAGAAATTCTCTAGGTTAAAACTCCCTACTGTACCTATGCACAATATTCTATTCCTAGAAATAGATGACACAATGTATAACGATTACGCAATATATAACGTGCGTCTATGTGAAGTAACGTTCGAATTTTTGGGGAACATCATTCTCAGGTCAGATGAAGGGAGCATGGGACTGCGTCCAGCAGGTTAAGGACGTTGAGAAGCAATACAACGTAACCTTCGATGCGGTATTCCGTGGACGTACCGATAGCGTTTGGGTGAAGCCTGTCAAGCCGGCCAAAGAGTGAGTTGAATGATAAACCTCTAGAAAGAAACGTCATTTCCTACTTCCTGCTACATTCTTGGCACAGTAGCACAACCCTGTCTTTTCCGGATATGTTATTGTGTAGTCAGCGGGGAATCGCCAATGATTGATTCGGCCTTCCTACTACTTCTTCTTAGATTGATGCAGAAGACTCCGAAGTCGATCCTGCACTGGTGGGATATGGCAATTCTGGCACCACGCAACGCTACTGGCATCTTCACGCATTTCTACGATGGGTGGACGAAGTGCAAGGGCTCTTGGAAAGGTGTGGGACACTGACAAACAAACACATACACACGCACACACACACATACACACAAGCACGCTCGCAAACCCACATTTAAATATAAATATGTATATAATATAATATATAAATATGTATATAATATAATATATATATATATATATATATATTTATATAATATATCGTTTTCAGGACGAAGTGTGCCGGAAATGGAATGGGAAGATGGGGCTATGACCACGGGACACGCGTACGTTAAGTATGATTTCCCGCAAGTCGTCAAGCGCACGAGCATCTGCAAAGGAAGGGCCATCTGGAACTGCCAAATCAATGTCGCTGGGGTACGCAGAAGACAATTAACTTTGTATATATATATATATATATATATATATGCATATTTAAGCGGTGCGACCCGTGCGGTAAATATACATATATAATATGTATTTTAATGTCTGCGTGTGGGTGTCCGTGTGCGTATGTGTGTGGGCGCGCGCGTTGGAAGAAAATTAAAATGTGCTTCGTCGTACCTGATGGTCTTGTTAATTACTACAGCTTTCGTTTGAGCAATGCTTAATGGCTCTATACCCCGAGGATGCGAAAACAATGGATATTAAGCTCGCGCAGAAAACGTTGGCTCTTCTTGACAAATGTAAGGGCAACGAGAAGCTCACTAATCCCAACTGCAAAAAGGAGCATGTAATCGGGCTCTGGAGGAAATCATATCCAAAGAAGTGTACTGATGCTGTTATACCAGGGACTGAGGTCTGGTAGTTCTAGGTTACTTCCAAGCCAAATTAATGATTATTATATTTAATGTTTCAAATATAGTCGTAACATTGATGTCGACTATCTAATCGTAGCGCTAAGCTGCTGTGCTTGCATGTGCTCACAAGAGCTGGCTGGGCGTCACAAAAATATTGCTGTGTGCATGCTGCAGCAAGTGCCCATGCGCTCCACGCGCTTTGAGACAAAGCACAGATATGACGACCAAAGTACATACGTGTCTAACTAAAGACAAAGCATGCTAATTCATTGCACTACATAGTACGTGCGTGTCTCTACCCCTTGTGATGTTGTAGCTCACCGACAATGCTAGAATGGTTCCTGCGCAACACAGAATCGAAGGATGCCAGCCCACGCAGTTGCGACTGTGGAATGCACGCAGACGGCTCGCAGCCAAAGCGCTGTGTCTTTTGTCTTTCCGATGTTCCACAACTCCATCAACCCCTGTGACGACTGGGTTTTGCACAAACCATGCTTTGCGCGCACAGCCTGGCACGCTCAATCGTTGCAATTGGACATTGGAAGCACACTCCACACTGGAGCCTGTTTGAAGTTCAATTTTGATTTTTTTTCGAATGCCAGCTTCAGAACCTCATTTTTCAACGCCTGCCAGCGGAAAATGCTTGCCACTTCTGAAATAGCTAGCGCAGTTGCACTGTGACTTGCTGTGCCACAAGTTTTGCAAGCTCATGAGGGCGTGCACACACACACTGGCTTTGCATGCTTGCAAAATTTCAGCACAAAAACGCAAAATAAATGCTCTCAATTGAGAGGTCATGCCACTCGTTGCAGGTTTTTCGGAGTTGTGTCCGCCTGGCACGCTAGCTGGCATGCATGCATGCAAGCACACGCTATGTACGGTGGTGCGCATTTGCGCCAATCTGGCAATGCAAAACGGATGCAATGAAGTGATAAAAGTGACAAAATCCATGTGCCATGCTAGCATGCTGGCGGCTGCAGCTGGCATGCCAGCATGTGTGTCAATGTGCACAGCATGAACCGTGCCCATGATGACGTCATGTCGCATCCCGGCGATCCCACGCTAGCACGCGATCAGCAAGCGTGAGACGGATGTCATGAACATGCTTGAATTTGATCAATGCTGGACCACATTGGCTAGCTAGAAGGGTCGCCCAATGCCAAAATGTGGTCGTGCAACGCACAATTGTTCTGGGATTCCAGAATCATGCATGCACGCCAACTAGCCAAGCTAGCAAGGCCAAACGAACGACCTGATCTGTGCGTCGAACTTGCTCAATTGCATTGCTCAGTGATCGAGCTTTGCACTTGATGAATGGCCGCGCTTGGTCATCGCCACGACGCCACGACACGAAGGATCACATCGATCATTGACAACGACGACATTGAGACGCATCCAACTTGCTCGACAGCAACGTGACGCTTGCACGTTTTGTGCAGTCATTGTGTGCATGTGGAAGGTGTCTGCGCATCATTGCTGTCTCCGCTCTTCACGCTCCGTTGCAATTCCGGTGTCAAGTGAACGAATGAGTGCACGATTGAAGCAGTTCAACGGTGTAGCGCGTACCACTACGCGGGCACAAGTCACGTGCGACAACAAAGGGGTTGTCGCGGATATAGAATATAGATAACGTAGATATTAATACAGCATAGGCACGTGGGTTCCGGCGGGACTCATGGCAGCACACCGGAAGTGTGCTGCCCCACGTGCGGCGGCATTCGCGAAAGCTTCGCGAATGATTACGCAGTGCACGATTTAATAAAAATATAATCTTTAATAAAAATAAACACAACTCTTCAAAAGGAAGCAAACGTGCCTTTCCCCCCCCCTGCCTACTTGTGCACGTAGCGCCTCGGCCTGTGAACACCTTACGCGCAACAACCTTTGGCTTCCACACACGGGAAACGATTTGACTAACAATGTCACAGCAGCTAGAAGAACAGCAGGACTTTGGCTCGCAGGCCGTGCAAGGGCACGAGCAGAAACAGGAAAGGAAGGGCGATACGGACGCTAAGGAAGGAGGAGGAACACCTCCACAGGCACCGCCGGGACCAGCACCCGGGATTAAGAAAGCAGATGCAGCAGCAGAGGCACTGGAGAACTTCTACGAGGCGGACGACGAGGACGTGGCCGCCGAAAGCAAGAAGGTCGTAATGGCATTACGAGCCTTGCGACCCAGGGCGAGCAACTACGCCAAACTGAAAGTATCGATAGAATACAAGTATCAGACACATGATGTTTGGGCAGCTATCATGCAGGACATCATGGATTACGAAGCAGACTTACCTCCAGAGTGGGCAGCTTTGTTTAGGAACGACGGGGGTCTGGGCGCCTCGCGGGGGACGACCCAGAGCACCGTCAAGCAGCAGCAGCCGGTACAGCGGAACACCCAGTTCATGTCTGTTAAAACAGCACCGGTTATGATAACGAAATACAACGGGAAAAGAGGTGAGGCAAGGAGGTGGTGGAAGAACGCTAGGAGTATACTCTGCGACTTTACCCCTAACCCCACCGAAAACGACAAGCTCAAATGGCTAGCTATAATAAAGCAAGCCATGGACCTTTACGAGACAGGCAGGACCCGGATCAGGCAGCTAGAGAAAATACACACTACAGTTAGTGGGCTACGAGACGTTGAGGCGATAATGAAGGCTTTTGTAAATGAACAGGATGCTAACTCCCTACCCCAGGCTATTAGAAAATACAGAGCAATGATGCAGCATGAGAGAGAACCTGTTAGAGACTTTGCCACGCGCTTCCAGGATATGATCGACGAACTACATGATTTTAATTACAACACAGGTGATGATCAGGCAAGGTTTGAAGAGTTCAAGTTAAAGATAAAGGAATCCACTTACGTTACGGAGAAAGGCTACACCACGATGGAGGCAGCAGTGCAGGCTATATCCCTACGCGAGCAGGAGCAGGACCGCAAGTTTACCAGCCCTAAGGTACCTGGCATAGGAAACATTAACGCTATTAAGCCGCAGCGAGACTGGTACAAGGACAGGGAAGGTAACCGACGTTGCGGATACTGCTCACGTAAAGGGAAACACACCGCTAAAGACTGCAGAGACAGGAAAGAAGGACGACCCAGGATGACGATCAGGCAGCTCAACGAACACTACGAGAAGTTAAAGAGAAAGAAAGGCAGAGGACAAGGATATAACAACAGCAAATGGCAAGGCAGCAACAACGGGAAGAACAATAAATATAAGAACAAAAAGCAGAACAGTATCAATGCTATACAGCAGCAGATAAACGGAATATTAGATCACCTTAAGCAGGCGCCGACGAAGACAGCAGTACCAGCAACGCAGGACCAAGACAAGCCCATGACCCTAGACGACATAAAGAACTTAGGTCGGGGTCCTAAACAAGGCATTGCTCGCTCCCACACAGTAGGGTTTACTTTAACATCCTCTAGGAGCTTCTCACCGATATCATAATTCTTTAGGTGACTGATGTGGCGCAAGGTGACCCTGTTCCCATCATAGATGTAGTACTGCTTCCTCCCCTTCCTCTCGGTAACCTTTGCAACGCCACCCCAGAAGGGGTCTTGTTTATTTCTCGATCTCAGATTTACCTTGGCCCTAACATACTGTCCTTCCTTTAGAACTCGGCCATCGTACGGGACCTTCTCGTCTTCGCTCTCGGTATCGTCGTCGTTGTCGTCGCCTTCTTCCCTCTCCTTATCCTTGATACCTCCCCCAGACGTGAAGGTGTCGTTTACTAACCCTTGTATCTTGTCTGGTGTGGTGCTATTTATCCTGCTTAGGTTGGCCAAGGTGCGGTGGAGTCGCTCTACCTTGGAGTTGGACTGGGCATAGTATACAGGTGAGGCATCAATATTAGGGTGTGGTAGCTGTAGAAGAGAGGTCTCATTATCCACATGTAACTTCTTTGGTATCTTGTTTATGCTAACTTCATCAGGGATAGCCTGGAGCTCAGACTCCCAGGTACGGTAGCAGTTAGTAAGCCTCTGCTTATATAAGCCTTTGTTCTTCTTAGCAACGTTGACCTTGATAATCTTTTTAACCCAGCACTTTCCAGTGGCCACATCAACGAAGGTAAGGTAGTGATAGCCATCGTACTTATAAACATCAATTTGCACGATATCTAAGAAGTTCCTTGCTTTGATTTTCTTAGATGCACGGCTCTTGCTGGACTCCTTGGTGGCGACGCCTGCCGCCTTCAAGCTGGAGCACCTGCAGCCACGCAGGTATGTCCTTATCTCTTTTAGCTTGTAGGGCCAGTAGTAATGGTAGAGTAGAGCAGTGATATGGTTTTCTCCTACGTGTGCAGGTCCATGGGCGGTAAAGAGAAGGGCTCCCCTGGTCCGCCGTGGCACGTAGGTACGCCTAACATTATTAGTGTATACATATATCCTATCACTAAGTACCTCATGCTTGTGTTTGTATTTATCCAGGTGTTCTTGAAGGTGCTGGAGCTCCTCTGGCTCAGGCAGGAAGTCGCCGTCCTCGAAGGTAATCGCGTTAACCATAGGGGTGACCTGGGTAGGGACTTTCTTTTCGAACAGCCTGCTGAAATAGTCAGCAAGCTGCTTGTCTCCTGGTGCGTAGACCACTGTCCTCTTGTCCCTAAACTCTTCCGTGTCCGCCCTCATAGCTGCATACTCATCGTTAGGCGCTTCGAGCTTGCGGTCGATGCCTAGGAGGGGCTTGTGGTCAGTCATTAAGGTGAAGCTGGGCACCGACAGCAGGTAGTATCTTAGTTTCCTCTGCGCCTCAGTCATGGCTTTATACTCTCCTTTTGTAGGGCTGTACTTGGCCTCAGCTGCTGTGCAGGCCCTGCCCCACACCCGTATGATCTGCTGGTCTTGGGTAAGTACAGCAGCCATACCTAGCTTAGACCAGTCTGTCCATAGGGTAGCTGGTCTAGTAGTGTCTAGCTTAGCATTCAATAGGGTGTTGCTGCATAACTTTATTAGGTTATCGAAGTGGGCATCAAGGCCAGCCTTGGCCCACACCTTAGCGAAGCTGAGGCCTACAGAGTTCTCCTTCCGGTAAGCAGTAGTAAAAGCAGCTGCAGTCCTAGCGTAGGTAGGGGAGAACCTACGTAGTATCCAAGCTGCAGTCTGCAAGAATGACTTTAACTCCTTTGCATTCTTAGGTTTAGGGGCTTGCTGTAGTGCTGCTACTTTCTCGGGGTTTGGGGTGATGCGGCCTTGCTCCAGGTAATATCCACACCACTTGATTCTTGTAGCTAGGAATGTACACTTCTGCAGTCTAATAGTAAAACCGAAGTGTGCAAACCTAATAAATATATTTTCCAGGAGGAAGATCTGAGCGACGACTGTGTTGGTACATATTATGTCATCATCCACATACACAAACACAAACACCCACAACACAGACGCCATCCCATCATGTGTGTATGCCCTGTAGTTCTGACTACTGAACGCATCCCCTGATATGCTTAGGCCGTAAGGGAATACGACGAAGTGCCACTTCCTGTGCCTGCTGGAGAACGCGGTAATGGGGCGGGAGGTTTTGTGGATGGGTGTCTGCATGTATGATTCATTTTTATCTAGGGAAGAGTAGTATTTGTATCCTATGACGTGTTCAATAACGTCATCTATCCTTGGTGTAGGTGTCTGGATCCTCTTTATTACTCGGTTGTGGCGGATGAAGTTGTGCGCCAGGCGGAAGAAAGGGTAAGTAGGTTTCTTAGCTAGCACATGTCTCACGTTCCATGGTGAGTTGCTTGGCTCTATCTTCCCTTCCTTTGCCCATTCATTGATCTGCCACTCTATCTTTTCCCAGTCCGCTTCCGGTCGCCTATGTTCTGGGTCATTGATGATGCACTCTTCGTATCCCTTCTTTAGCTCGATCTTTACTGGGGTAAGCTTGCTGGAGGGCTTCGTCGTCGGCTTGGTGATGTCAGAGTACTTCTCGTTTAATATTTTATTAATGTACTTTTTGCCTTTGTCGATATCCCAATCATCAGCTGGGGGGGTCTTGTCCAGTAGCTCCGTTATCTGTCGGATGGTCTTGCCGGGGTTCTTCTTCCGTAGCTCGGTAGGTGTAGGTAGCTTGTTGTCCGCTAGGTCCATAAACTCTAACGCATTAACGCTTGACTCAGAGGTCCACTCGTCAAGCCGTATCATGTTCTGGCTGATGGTCCTGCCTGACTTCTTTGGCAACTTAGCAAAGTATATCTTGTGATTGTAGAATGATATGATCCCCCCTAATTTTTCTAGGGCATCCTGTCCGAGGAGTAGTTCCATGGATAAAGTCATGGCTACTCGGGTCTTGATTTGGGTCTCCGCGTCGCTGCCAGGTATCTGTAGCTTTAGCATTAGCTCACCGACGGTCTTCATGGAAGAGCTTCCGTCTGCTTGAGCATATTTACGTTCTTTCTTAGTCACTTGATCCAATAGTCCTAACCTTCTTACTGTGCTTAGGCTTATGAAGGACTTCGGCATGCTGCCACTATCCCAAAGGGCAGGTAGTTTCTTGTAGTCTCCGTAGCTGTCTTTAACTTTAACCTTGGTCATAGCAACTTTGATAGTCCTGTTAGCGTCTTCGTCATTAATGTTGCATACTCCCGTACGATGGCCGAGTTCTAAAGGAAGGACAGTATGTTAGGGCCAAGGTAAATCTGAGATCGAGAAATAAACAAGACCCCTTCTGGGGTGGCGTTGCAAAGGTTACCGAGAGGAAGGGGAGGAAGCAGTACTACATCTATGATGGGAACAGGGTCACCTTGCGCCACATCAGTCACCTAAAGAATTATGATATCGGTGAGAAGCTCCTAGAGGATGTTAAAGTAAACCCTACTGTGTGGGAGCGAGCAATGCCTTGTTTAGGACCCCGACCTAAGTTCGATGTGGAATATGGAAACAATAAGGTCAGGGTGAACGACGATTGGCGCATGAAGATTGTCTATCTAGGCTACCCTGGATTACGAAATATGGAGAGGGTAGCTATGAAAATAAAGGACGGAAAATATCAGCTACTCTACCTAGCTGTTCCCGACTTACCCTTTGAGCACTGGTATAAGGTCCTGGGGGACCTTGATGCAGAGGGCTGGTATGGACACGAACCTAAGGACGAAGGTGAGTTCTGGGTAAGCGACAAAGGAGATAAGGTTAGAGAGGAATCTATTACCTGGTGGTTGGTGAAGTTCCGAAAGCGATGAAGGTCTAAGGGAATAAGGAAGGAAGGAAGGAGCAACGTGACTTGGGGGAGGTGTAGCGCGTACCACTACGCGGGCACAAGTCACGTGCGACAACAAAGGGGTTGTCGCGGATATAGAATATAGATAACGTAGATATTAATACAGCATAGGCACGTGGGTTCCGGCGGGACTCATGGCAGCACACCGGAAGTGTGCTGCCCCACGTGCGGCGGCATTCGCGAAAGCTTCGCGAATGATTACGCAGTGCACGATTTAATAAAAATATAATCTTTAATAAAAATAAACACAACTCTTCAAAAGGAAGCAAACGTGCCTTTCCCCCCCCCTGCCTACTTGTGCACGTAGCGCCTCGGCCTGTGAACACCTTACGCGCAACAACGGAAGCGGTTGAAAGGATCATGGGATCATGGCTAGATGTCAGATGGGTCACGGTGCGAGGTGCATGTTCAGTTGGTGCCCAAAAGCCCTGTGCGGCTTTCTTCTTGCACACAACCTGAAGCCTCCATCAAAGCAGCAGCACAACTTCAAGTGCAATTTCGCGCGTTTCCCTGCTTTCGGCGCTTGACCGACCTTGCCAGGAACTGCACGACATTTGCAAAATCAGTGAGAAACTACGGAAACGACTGAGGATTTCAAGCTGCGACAAGCTCTGATTTGCTGTTTCGCAATTTGTTGCGCTCTGCCAGTTTTCTACTCGTCAGCTCGTTAGAGGGACGCCTGGATGGCCAGCCTGACCCCTTTCACTGCCGCCAACGGCGGGGTGGTGTGCTCGGCTTTCCTTACTGGTGCGTGCATCGTCGCGCGGACCGTTGAATGTTTTCGTACTATACTGAGTGTTTTACTGTGTGATTCGTGACTAAGTTTTCATTGCCTCTGGGTTTGGCATCAATGGCGGAGAATTCCTAGTTCCGTTGTATTCGCTTGTGCTGACTAGGTCTCCGATACAGGTAAGTTACTTCACGTTTTAGATAAGAGAGAATCATGACTTTTCTTTCCTTAGGAAATTCTTCCGCTCTCTGTTGCAACAATATTCGGAAGTTCAATAGTAAATTTAATTTCAAACATGCACAGAGGCGTCCATCGGTACGTCATCATTGTTGAGACAAAAACATGTTTTAGCCACTGACCTTAATTGTATCCAAATATGCTCTCTACACAAAGTCTAACCGTCCTCTAGTAAATTGGGACGTAATTCGAATGATGGAGGTAGTTTTATTCTATCGAAGACTATGATGCAAGTTATTCTAAATTCAATTGATATACAATATGATTTGGGATGAACTTTATGCAAAGCCAATGGCAATTCTGATGGCTGTTTTTGGAAGTTTAGTAACTCAACTACTCCCAGGTTATTTGATGCATCCTGAGCATTTGAGCACAGGCACTCTTTAAGCAGCTTCTCTTTTAGGTTGGGTTGTCTCTCTACTTCTTGGTTTTGTTCTTTGTATCTTGGTTCTCAATCTCACCAGAAAGGCCCTAGCGTTGCATAGAAGAGAATACGAAGTAGGCTCAAATTTTCGTCCACACGTTCACACATGATACGACCTGAATCTGCTACATGTGTACAATGACAGAGTCTCACCCGTCGCCCTTCAGCTGTTTCTATCAATAGTGTAAACTCAGCCAAGGTGGGTCTATTCATGGGGGAAGACGCGGAATCTGGAGTAGTACATCGAAGCAGAGTGAATTCAGTATACATTGAGCAAAGTAGTAGAGGTGACGTGGACGTGGGAATAGTAAGCCCTGTTGATGACAAACGCAGCGTGAATGGATCTCGGTCTCCAAATATAGAAAGTTCGGCACAGATGAGCTTTTCAAACATTGAAGGGAAGAAGGAACAACCAAGCCTTGTCAATATGCCACCAACCACTAGTGTCTCTCTACCCAAACCACCTCCCATTGGAGAACCTAAGTTCCAAATTACTAATAAAGTGATCCACAATGAAGTAATGGAGACCCATAGCGATGAACTTGAGAAGATACTGAGAGAGGAGATGCAGCTGCCTCCTTGGAGCAAGGTTATCAGGATTAACAACTACAACCTCCAACGAATTTCACAAATCATCACTGCAATTTTAATTCCAAACTCAAATTAGGTCCGTGGACTTTTTGCAGTCTTCTTAACTGTATTAGGTGCGAGATGAAGCTGAAACATGAAAAATATCTAATACCACACATATATATTCAGCATTCCTTGCACTGTCCTTTGCCACAAGATGCGGCACTTCTGGATTTTGGCTACTCATAATAGTCAATGCTCTCATATTGGTGTGTAAGCCAAATATCGCTAAGTTCGATCTACATTGTAAAGACCGTAACATTTACAAGGTATTCTCTAGTATTTACAATCGAGCTACTCTCCTTCTACAGCATCAGAGGAAAAAAAAAGCCAGGTACTCTACCAAAAAATGAAATTTATGACTGGATTGGATCATATTCAAACAGAAGTCTCATGCGCAGGTACACCTTCGCAATCGGGGACATAAGATGGACGGGCCGTTCGACGCTCTTCAATACGATTCTGAATGGTTTCGCAGGCTTCTTTTCAGGTTTTGCATACCGTGACTGGCAGTTTATAGATGATGAATATCCTGATTTGTAGAAGTTGCATGTGATTGTAACATTTAAGGACTTTTTGGTATTGGAGGAGCGGTAGTTACGTACCCCTTGATGATGGAAATGAGAGCCCTGCCTGGTAATTGACATTGTCGAGTTACTACTCAATATGACACAATCGCCGCTGAGCAATCTTAATCGGCAAATTTCAGAAGTTGCTTTGGCAACGTCCAACACGATGGTTTTCTTCACAACTGGCGTTGTACTTCTAAGCTACGCATCAGTTGGTAAAAGTTGACTTGAGTCCGAAACACATAATGTACATAAACAAAAACTGACAAATAGTCTTGTAGGATCCCTTCAATTCGACTACGGCGGTGTACTCATAGGCGTGGGATGTTTGGCCACAATGTGTTCGCGGAGACTTATTACTCCGAAAATAAATGAATTTCATAGGCTCTCGATGATTTATTTTGCAGCAGCATTTATGGCAGCAGTCAGTGCAATGATGATGGTCATCGTTGCAGGCATTGCTTACTTAGATGATATCAAAAGTCAACAATTTTTGTGCACTCGGTGACATAACAAGAACATGTGCTTAATTTAACCATACAGATCAGGTTCTGTTTTCATGCGACGAAAAGCACGCACTTGTTGATATCACGCGTATAGTGATATCAACTATACTAGTATCAATTGTACTGTTTTAGTATCGAATCATAGCCTACATTGTACCACTAGTAGATTCGAAATAAAACAAAATATACGTGTTTGCCGATCTTGCAGCTCTGGAAGTGTCAGGGGCGGCTAAGGTGCTGTTTGGGCGTTATTAAGATACCAAAATCTAATATGGCAGCGTCGTGAGAAGGTTTGAAAGTCTGCAACTATTAAACATCCTCAGTTGAAATCCTACAAAAGCTACTCAAAGACTGAGCTTCTTTTCTTTGATGCCGCCTGTCTAGCTGTGTTGGAATTTTGTCATTCATGTGATTGAAAGCATTATGTGGCATGCGCATGCCAGCATGCGCGGCACAATATAAACTGCTCTTTGTCATCTGTTGCAATTCAGGCTGCTCGGCGAACGGTCGTGCACTTAGTTGCAGCGTGCGCTAGTGCGGTGTAATTTCAAGTTTACAAATGTACTTGCATACTCGAACAACATTATCCGCACACCCGCTTTGTGCTGCACAAAACATCAAGAAATATCATGATCATGATGGCTACATTGATAATAATACGCTCAGCAGCGGGACTACGACCACCTTCTTGTATATTGCATATACCGAGCGCGATGCGATACAAGCTTGCATTCTACGCATCGAATCACAAGATATACAGTGCGCCCACGCTAGACTACAACACGTTTACTGTACCTCTCATCTATTTATGACCTAACTTCTAACAGATAGAAGGATCTTCGAAGGGCAACGCGCATATTCTAGCTTTATTTGAGCATATAAGAACGCACGACTAAACCAGCACCTAATGTGTTTGTTACGTGTTTGTCTGTACTGCAGCTTAATTGCGCATGGATTTGACCACTAAGTGCACACCCAGTCGTCTCAGAACCCGCCCATTTTAATATCGGTAGCCGAGAGATCCCTAAGAGTTTCAAGGATGATTCCTCCTTCAAGAGACAGCTTCATCACAGTCGCTTCGGTTCGGTTAGGGGCAGTACGGATGCCCAGAGACAGACAGACATACAAAGCAAACGCAATAGCATACACACATTCACAAAGGGCAGCACACACATACACACACATATATACAAAAAGAGAAAGTGAAATTCAAAGAACTATAAACTACACTACGACATCCATCAATAGCCCGAAGCGCTTCCAATGCTTCTCACTACTACGCAATAGTGTGCCTGCGTTACTATTCACGCCATTGTGTACTGGAAACAATATATGGCCTCAATAATAATACCTCCGAAAGACACACAGCATCCCAGTGGCCGACTGGCGTTTTCCCGTTGTGGAACAGGCCGAGGGGGGGGCGCTTGGCGACCCTCTCGGAGTCGGGGCCGTGAGGGTAGAACATGTACTAACACACAAAGAACAACAAGCAGTAAGACGAGAAGGACAAAATTCGATAGTTCTGTACCCGTTTGAGAGAGCATATACGCTGCAGTGAATACACAGACGCGAAGATACACGCACGCACGTATGCAAAGACACAACGATACGCTCACTAAGGGTCGGGGACAAGGCAAATCAGGGGAGATTCAACCAAAGGCAGGCCACGAACGTTAAAGACCCATATCCAGACGGGGCGCTTTAACACAAATGATGCTACGATGGCCTCAATGAGGCCGCCCTCATCTTCGTTGACCCGTATCTTCCTCGCATATTCCTTCGCGCCAGAGGTTCTATTAAACAGCCTCGCTGCCTCTCCGATCTTCTCGAGGAGCCCATATGACGGCACGTTCACGCAGTAATACCTGCCATCCATCAGCATCAAAGAGTGGGAATATCTCATGATTTTGAGACAGTGCTGAGCAACAAGACGGCTCTTTGCTCTTCCATGCAGCTCGCTAAAACTATCGGCACTTGTGCTCTCTCTCTCTCTCACTCACTCTCTCTCTCTCTCTCTCTCTCTCCCCCCCCCCCGCGCGCGAAACACGGATAAGTGTGTCTTTTTCACTCTGTGTCTGTGGGGCGAGAAAGAGAAAGATGCAGGTACCCTTTTCACACACGCGTCTCTCTCGCGCGTTCTCTTGCCCCCCCCCCCTCTATTAAATTAACTTTCTATCACTTGTATTCTCTTTCTGATGCGCTTGCGCACACGCACTCTCTCTCCCCCACGAGAAGGGGATAAACATGATTTGCGTCTCGGTGGGGATGTGTGTGCGAGAGACACACTGCCCCCCCCCCCTACCCAGAGTCTGTCTTTCTGTGCGGGGGGGTGGGTGGCGCTCACTACGCAAGCCACACGCGAATATATTTGTATGTTATTTTTGTATGTATACACATATAGAGCGCGTGCTATGTATGCGCGCGCACTAGACACAGACCGAACCCCCCGTGTGTGATGTAACACGTTTTTCTTCACACAACACACTAAAGTGCGCGCGTGTTTTTTCATCCTCGAGCGCACTCACACTCCCCCATTAAAAAATCGCACACGCTGACGCAGCAGAGATGCGTCCCCTCCCC
>ADNK01002879.1:17500-30670 GCA_000320545.1 Bigelowiella natans CCMP2755 | reverse complement strand
AGTAAAATTTTTTCCCGTAACCCTTATTTTTACCAAAATTTTATATATCAAAATATATAGTTTGGGCCCCAAACAGTTTTTTAAAAATTTGAAAAAAACCCGGCACACCCCCCCCCCCCCCCCCCCTCCCCCCCTCTCCCTCTTTCAATAATCTCGTCGCATACGCGCAGGATCAGAGCTGCAAGGCGATACTGGTCCTCACGAACACGGGGACCACTGCGCGGTTGGTTTCGAGGTCGCGCACTGCGCACTGCGCACTGCGCCATCATCAATCCTAGAAGCAACACCGATGCGGCGGCGAGTGTGATTGGTTTTCCGAAGTCGCAGCGGCGATGGGAGTCTGAATAGACGTCTCGGCGATGTGTCTTAGGTATCGTCCAAGCTGTCCGGTGATGGCGGTGATTGGAAGCACCAACACCCACGTCGCAAAGCACCTGCAAGTCACCTTTGGAATACATGTCATTCTCTACGAGGAGGGAGGTATGCGCGCAATGGCGTTTGCGTCCATGGCTCCCACGCTTCCCGTTTCGGCGGCATTCGATGTGGGAGATGGGAGATGTGCTCTGACTGCTTGCCAGCCGCAAGCTTGGCTTTTTCTAGCTTGAACTTGGAGGCTACTGCTGTAGTAGTAGTATTCGCTTGTGATTTTCCGGAGAAAGGAGAGTTTTGATGGCTATTTCTCCCAAATCTTAGATTGTTTAGTCGCTAAGGGCGCTTTCATTAAGATAGAAAAGATATAATATTTATAATATATATATATATATATATATATATATATATATATTGATATATATATATTGCATGCTATACTTTGTGCTTCTAAATGACTCATACATGCCGTAACTACAACACCGTTGTGTGGCGTGTACCATCGCTAATACCGCTGCATCCTCTTCCTTGCTGTCGCTACCGTCCACTGATGCAAACAGATGAGAAACCAAGTGCCAACATTCGTATCAAGGCAGCAATCGAGTCCCAAATGGACTCTTTGCTGGAGGAGGGCGATTTGATAGTGTGCCTGTACTCTGCAAGTCATTCCGGGTATGCTAACATCGTCGAGCTCAAGCGCGTCTAGGCTGCAGAATGAGACCAGACGCCACGTGTATGTGCTAGCGATTTTGGATACTGCGTAGTCCGTAACCACTAAAGTTGTATATCCTCACAATGCTACATTCACGTTCATGAGACTGCCGATATACTGTTCTATGTGTATAATTATAATATATATATATATATATATATATATATAGGTGTATATCTATATCAAGATAGGAATACATGTGTATAGCTACAGTAGGATGACTGTTGATTAAAATGTAATTATTTCATTAAATCTGTCTCACATATGCGCGCAATACCTAGCATGTAGCCAGACGGCAAAGTGGTAAGGCCTAAGGGATGTTCCTACTTGGCTCGTCTTGCTAACTTGTGTGCGTTGTTAATGATAATCGCTTGTACACTGCTCTCAATGAGAGCCTGGTGTGTAAATAAACGAGTACGCACACATACGCGCCTGAATGGACCCATGTTGTCATGTTAACGTGCGCATGTTTCGACTATTGTACATCGCTTGTTCGGATAGATTAGTTTCTCCTTCCCCCCTCCTTCATGCCGACATTTCAGACATTACTTGAAATTGATCTACAATGTCTGTCATCTTTCTTTCCACCCCCCCTGCTAGCCTGGAATAATATATTCCTCTTTGATGATACACTTTCAACAACTAGCGCTCTCATCTCCATTGCTTGGTTCTTACGAGGATGCACATGCACATACGCGTGCTCTAGATTCTGTCGATATTGCATGTGTGCGTAGACAACTTTCGCCTTCAGAATAGCATCACGACCGTTCATTACTAGATTATTTGCATGAATGCACGCGTGTGCATAGGTGGCTCATCGCGTAATAAGTGAAAGAGGAAAGTCATAAACAATGACTACATCTGTCAAAGCAACTGATCATCATCATCCCGGCCCTCATGCCTGTCATCACTATACATGTAAACACGACGAATATCTGTGCGCTTTTGGTCGGAGATAGATCCATAGGTAGCCGTCACTAGAGCATCTGCAGGAACAAAATCCGCATTGTTTTCATTTTCGGCATTGGCAGTTGGCGCAATCCATTCTTGCAATGGTATCAGCAGCGGTAAAGCAAAGGCTACGAAAACCACACAGCGGACTCCGCCAAAGGAAGGCACCGCCAAGGCCTAATCGCATCAATTGGGCATTCTTGAGGATGGAGAAATAACTGAAAATATGGACGAAGGGAAACGAGAAACAGCACCGCATTGCATTATTCGCGTCAAAAACAGAAGCAGCCGAGCTGTGATGTGAGTTGCAGTTTTGCCCTCGGTCTTTAATTCGCGATGTTAACTTTCTCTTCATCATCACCATCATCATCATCATCATCGACCATATTGCACAATCGCATCATCTCTTGTATACCAGATTCCAGAACCGATTTATGCAAAGATCGCCAAGGAATATCGAGAAAACTATTGCCAGGCAGATCTGGCCAGAAGATGGCAGGAGAGGGAGGGGGGGGGGGGACGAAAACGACTGAATGCGCGTTTTTCATGTAACTACAATATTCCCTGCACTAACGACGTGAATTTCAAAGACTACAGTGGAAGAGGGGCAATTAACGCTGCTATCGTATTTACGAATCTACTTTCAAAAATTAGTCTAACAGTTTCTGCTGTTGTTGTTCTTGTAGTGGTTATTGTTACGTGAGAGGCATGGTGCCAAACCTTCATATTAATCTGATGATGGACTATGTACTGCTCGCTGCTCTTTCGCTTTGCGCGCTGGCCTAAGAGCCATCGGACAGATGAATCGAGATGAAACCGAGCGTTCTGGGCCTCGAAGACCATGTACACAGGAGCGAAGAGTGCCTAGAAATGCAGTAAATGTTCGTCGGTTGATTGGTTTGGTCCAACTCGCTACTAAGGGGTGGGGGGGGGGGGGGGGGAGGCAAGGAGTGTAGAGCTCTAAGTCTGTCAACCATAGAAACTTTGTCTACTCACAGCAAGTGCATCATTGTGGTGTGACACGTACAATGATCGGCTCAAACATCCGCCACGGCTGTGGATCTGAGGCAACGACCTAGAAGAAAGAAAGGCTATATATTCATATATATATATATATATATATATATATATATATATAGGCTGCGGCTGATGATTATCTATATAGACTGTTGCTGTTGTTGCGCTGCATGGGAGGATTCATCATGCCTTCATCGAGATATCACGGCGTGTGATACAGATGAAGATGATGGCCAGCACATGCTCGCTCTCTCATAGAAAACCACTTGTTGCTCGACCCAAAAAGCCAAATGCGCGAGCTATGTTTAGGAGGGTCTTTCACTCTTCGCAAAACGTGCTCTCTTAGTCCTCGATTTTACCTCCGGTAGAATGCCGAATCTGAACCAAACCACGGCTCCCAAGATGCTAAGTAAGCAACAAGTAAGTAAATTTATGGTCCGCTAACGCCGCGCAGTTTGCTCACACGATTCAGTGCATATTCGCCCAATATAAATTTACGAAGATGAAGCAAGCTTTACGGTCATAACTTCGTCGAAATACTATTTCCCCACATGTTCGCGGTTGGGATTGCCGTGAATAGGAAAGAATTCATTTGCCAGACCCCGACCAGAATAGCCTAGGAAATAAAACGCATGCTTATAGTGCCGATTTGCTTGACATTTGTCAAGAATTGGGGGCGAGCAAGTTGCTGATAATTTTGAATTGGCGCTACCTGGAAGATGAAGTCAAAACCCGCAAATGCTATGAACATAAAATACCTGGAGAAATTCGACGGATGGAATGACGCGACGGTGATCATATTGCGTAGATATGTTATTGAGAAAGGATTTGAGAGGAGGGGAAATGTTGAGTTTCGAGACTACTGATATTCGTATGATTTATGATGCTTTTACATATTTACAGCCCCGCTGAAGCCCTGAGATCCGGAAAGGCCCTCAATAGCAGTTCTAATCGCTATCATTCCCTACAGTAGTTATGGAAGCGATGGATGAAAGCGATTGTTATATGATGAAGAAGTGTGGAGGGGAGAGGGGCGAGCATCTTATTATGCAATTCCGATAGCCACAAGAGTTGTCTGTGTTCGTTGTTGTAAGCAAACTAATGCATACCAATCCCGCCGTCATCGAGGCCACCATGCAGTAAATAAATATGTATCCAGCTTTTCGATGCCACGAGCTTCTGCGATCCGAAAAGAGCGCAATGGGCCCAAACACGAGCAGCTACACCAAATAATCGATCATTTTCGCGTTACAAATGGGGGGAGGGCACAAATGGCTACTCATTCTCCGCATCGCTATTCCGTTCTACCAGTGAGTTTGCCAACAGGTGAATGGCGAGAAGCGCCATGAAGGATGAATCCGCGACGGGGCCCATGCACACGTTGTGCAGCAGGATCGGAGTCCGCCAGCACAACGCGGCCGCCATGGTGCTCAAACCGGACCGATGCTCGAGTATGCCGATGTATCTCTAGTAGTGAAAAACATATGCGAATAATACCTTGCGACAACGATATCTTTAAGTCGCAGGACGACGCTTCTCGATCGAAGGCCGATCCAACTTCGAGAGAGAATTCCCCAGATGTTTCTGGTGTAATTTTCTTCCTACAAAAACTCATTGTAAATTGTGGTCACTTTTCAACTGCGACATTGAGTTATTGATGATTTAGGTGGAAATGGGCGCGTTTTGCTTGCAGAAATAGGAAGGAGGACGTGGTCCCGACAAACTGGTTCCCATGTCCAGCCGCATCACCGACCCTTCGACTCTAAAGCGGTGGGGGGGGGGAAGCAATTCCGACTCTGACGCTACCGAGAAGATCGAAGGGAGTCGGTTTCCCTGCAGGCCAGACCTGAACGCGAAGATAGTGTTATGGGAGGGCGACTTGTGCAGTCTCGATGTAGGAGCGATAGTCAATTCAACTAACGAGCGTCTCACCGAGCGCGCGGGGATTTCCCGGCGGATCTTCTCGCGGGCCGGGCCTCAGCTCACACTGGAGTGCCGTGCGTCGGAGGGCTGCCACACGGGCGATGCCATTGTGACAAAAGGTTACCGCCTCCCTGCCCCTCACGTCATCCACACCGTCGGGCCTCGATTTAGCGTGAAGTACCTCACCGCTGCCGAGAACGCCCTCCACTCCTGCTACCGGAGATGTCTAGAGCAAGTCGTGGAGTTAAAGTGCAAGTCCATCGCCTTCTGCGTCGTCAACACGGAGGCAAAAGGCTACCCGAAGGAGCAGGCATGCCATATCGCGGTGCGCACAATCCGCAGGTTCTTGGAGAAATACGGGAGCAAAGTTGAGCTCGTAGTCCTTGCCATGGACAGCGAGTCGGATCTTGCTGTGTATAGTGCTGTCCTACCCCTCTACTTCCCGAGGTCGCGGGGCGAGGAGCAGAACGCGGTGGCGGAGCTGCCCGAGGATGTTGGAAATGCCCTCGGAGGAACTACGATCAAAGAGCGCGAGGTAAGAATAAAATCGAATCTAATGTCCTCGTCTTCATCGGGGCCTCAAACCCTCGAGGAGGTCAAGTACGTGGCGTCTCGAATCGGCCCGAGCAGAGACCGTCGGGATGACGGTTTCGATGACGTATTCGCCTCGGGGTCTGGAGATAAGAACCACCCTGCGGCAGCAGAGAGCTCCTCCCCACGCACATATTCTTCTCTTGCCAAACGCCAGGAAAACCCCGATGTTGTCCGCAAGGACCAGGACTCGAAGCTGTCGGAGAAGGAGCAAGCGAGGTTAGAGGCAGAGGCTCAATACCGGGAATACCTAGCGCGGGCGAGGAAGGCGGACCTGAAGGATCTCGAGAAATATCAATTCATCTACACAAGCGGCGAGGACTCGAAAGGGCGGCCGATCGTTGTGTTTGTAGCGTCGCATCTTCCTGCAGAGAATGTGGACATGGATAGAGTTCTGCTCTACATCATCCGCGTGTTGGACCCTGTGGTGTCCCTCGACTACGTCCTCATTTACGTGCACACCAACATCGCTGCTGCCAACAAGCCGTCCTATTCGTGGATCCGCAAAGCGTATGGAATCTTCAACCGAAAATACAAGAAAAACATGAAGAATTTGTTCCTCGTGCATCCCACGTGGTGGGTAAAAGCGTTGTTCTTCTTTGCGAGACCATTCGTCTCTTCGAAGTTCTATCGCAAGGTTAACTACGTGCACTACCTCATGGACATGTATGAAGAGGAGCTGTTCGTCGGCAAAAAAGTCCGCATTCCAGATCACGTGATCAAATATGACCAGATGACTAACATCAAGTATTACAATGAGAAATTCTCTGCTGCAAGGAGGGGCTGAAGGGAAGTTCTCTAAAAGTAGTGCCATTGTCGCAGATGGATGCAATTGTCACATTCTGCATCTATAGACCTACCTATACCATGCACACCCAACTCGATTAGGTCGACGTTGCGACTCAGGTTGGTCATCAACGTTGTGCTCGCTGCCGCCTGTCTAGCTGTTGCTAGATTGAGAACAATGTTCATATGGGAGGCAGCCCGCACTAGACGCAGCTGCAGCAGGTGCAGTGCCATGCTGAATTGCTGTGATCAATACCAAAACTAGAAAGTCGTGTGTAATAAATGCCCATGTGTGCTTTGTACCATATGCCATCATGAATTTGTTGTGACTCGAACTACTGCATCCATGCTAGCATGTCAATTCTAGAATTGCCCACTGAAGTGCATCGTCGTTGATCGATCACATGCAGCAGTCGACCACAATGAGTCCATCAAAGTAGTAGCGACGGTGTGCAATTGTGGCATGCGCGCTAGCGCGTGCGACCTTGTTGGCCATGCTAACTAGCTAATTAGCGCTAGGTGTCGTAAGATGAGGACAAATGAAATAGCCCACAGCCACTACTAGACTATTGTAGCCGATGCATTAATTCCAAAACCGAACATGGGCTAGAGGCACTATTCGCGGCGAAACAGCCCAATTTGCCAAACACGCACATCAACAGACTTTATGACTAGCAGTATAAGCTACTGTTCAGCGTTGCAATTTTCTGGACAATATAATTCATTGCATCACATGCAATATTCCTTTATATGTGTGGTGACCCAGGATGTTTTAGCGCAGCTTAGAGTCTCAAAAGTTTCTAACTAAATGATACAACATATGGATGATGATGAGAGCAAGCTTTTGTCACTCTTTTTTATAACCAATATATATATATATATATATATATATATATATATATACATGAATTTTGGAAAGTCACGTGGACGATAGAGCGATAAATTCATGCACAAATCTAACATTGTACGTTTCAAAAACGGGAGCAAGCATTTAAAGGCAGCGATCCCGCTGTTTATAAGAGCGTGTCTTAGACAAAATAGGGTAACACTGATGAACAAGCTTTTTATATTTTATCGGAAGGCCGCCGTCGATGCATTGTCAGGTTCAGCTAGTCTACTTTTGGAGGTGTACTTCGCATTACTATCACTGACGTCGGTGGGCAGTCTCCACGCCTTGGCAGCATCTTCTAGGTGCTTGTTGACAAACGGGTTCGGATCGTCGCTTTTCATCGTAGCGAAAGTGTGATTTACGTCGCGGTGATTCGTCTCGTCCGCGAACAGATTTTTCAATACGTCGAGCCACATCGCGTTCTCTTCCATCCGCCAGTAATTCACCGCAATGGAGGGCGCGCGGAGACCACTCCAGTCCCGGTGGAGGTGCGTGCCTGGCGTCTGCACACTTCGGATAAGATTCGCGTACGTGTCCGAAGCCGTCTCCTCAAGATAGCCCACAAACCGATGCAAGGCTTTTGGGTGAATTATGTACATAAGTCCCAAAAACCCCACCATCGTGTACTGCGCCACCGCAACCATCGTTCTCGTAAACATCCCCGCATTGAACATCTTCAGGCACACAAGCAGGTGCATCCGCTCGTTCTCAGCTTCCTCGAGAAGCGTGTGGATCCAGCCGTAGTCCCGTTTCAGCGTGTGAAGAGACCTGAAGTGCCTCATGCAAGCCGCGACCATCCCAGGCACCCCCGCTACTGACTCGAGGATGATCAAGCGCCACTCGCATGAGCGTGCGGTGGGATTCTCCTTGTCAAAACCTGTTATCCGGTTGAAGCCGTTGTACAACACAGTCTTCACCAGAAAGTGCATGATTTTATCCGAGAGCGTCTCCGGCGTGTGCGTGGGTAGAGACTTGAGTCGTTCTTCGATCTCGTGGGACTCCCAGACGTGATTCTGCATCGGATTCTTCCACGCCTTCGGCACGTTGAGGGGGTGGCTATGCGGAGAGTCTCTGAAGTGCATCATCGATCGCGTTCCCTCCCGCACCTCTTCACCGGTTATAGGGCAGTTTTGAGCTCTTGTGTTGGGAGGGCGGCGGGGCTGCTCGGTCGCGACGCTACGTGTGCCGGCACAGAGGCGAGAAGCGCCAAACAAAGACAGACGCCCTTGGATGTACAAACGGCATGTTGCACTCCTTCGAATCGTCTTCGAGGGCGCTGAGGCGATTGCTCGACGGGTGGATGCAAGCATGGGTTCCCCAGGGGAATAGCAGGGTCGGAAGGTAATCTAGTACTGGTGCTTGGATGCTTGGATTTTGAAAAAAGGACATATGGCCGGAGAGGTCGACGTACGCGCAAATCCTGGCTATCGCATGCGTGCGACAACGACTTTTGACGCTAAATCTTAAAAATCGATGGGGGAACAACAGCACTTTTGTTCCCATGTACATCCTAGCCGATCCATCGATTCTGGTGCAGGAGAGGAGCAAAGACCAGACTCCGTCGCCACGCGCTTATTCCTGAAATTTCTGACAGAATCTTACCGAATTTATGGACGGGGATTTTCAGCCAACGACACAAAATCGAACGGATGTAGACTAAAAATACCGCGTTGGAATCTCGTATGGTGGTATGTGTTGCTTTACACCAGTTTCCATTCGACGACAGAAAAGCTGCCAAGTCGCAGTCAAAGAGAATATCCCTTTTGTGCGGGAAATCCTGGAAATACCTGAAATTTTGAGAGCGATTTTAAGAGCAGAAAATATACTGGTAATAACTAAAGGACGTGTAAAGTTTCAAAGTTAAAAATTCAAAAAGATCTGTGACTATATTTTCGATATAGATTAGACTTTTTCCTATAAATATCTTACATTTTGTGCCTGAATTTATCTGATTTAAAGGCGACGGCGACTACCACTACCCGAATACGTGTGTGCTGGGGAGGAGGGGGCCGTTTATTGTTGTTGTGTTGAAAGAATACTTTACAAATCTCTCTGTGTATACTAGAGCTACGGAGAAGGAGGGGGGGGGGAGGGGAAGGGGGTGCCAATGTGCGGCGTGGGGTGCAGGGAGGGCGAGAGAAGCGGATAGATTAAGTCACAAAGAGGAGTGGTGTATTCAACTGATCTCTATGGTATATATAGAATCGAAGACACGCTATGGAGGAGGTCTCTCTTGAAGTCCCAAAGGACCCGTCCTCAACAAACGCAGCGAAGGTTGTTCATTTTCGCGTCTTCTTCCATGGTGCTATGCCTCATAAGCATTCTCGATCTTACAAAAGAGCGGATCTACCCATGTTGCCCTGCGCCATTGCAGCCTGCTAGTTCACTTGTACAACCAAGTGCGAATCACCTCTGCGCGTAGTTATAAGGGCGTGCGTTTTTTGGCGTTTTGCAGGTGCTGCAAACGATGAAGTTCAAACCGGGGCCTGCAGGGTTTGTCGTGGCTGCTAACGACATTGCCAGCAATGTAACACTCCATCCTCCCCATCCCACGTCTCTCGTCCTCTGCTCATCTAGCGGATTTACAGGTGAAGAACGTGTTGATGAGCTGCGAGCGTATTCACAAGGCTCTAGGAACCGTCTATTCAGGCGAAAGGTGGTTGCTGTCGCTCGAAAACACAACAACGCTACGTGTGGCGCCTCGGAAGACTGTTTACTATGAACGCTTCATTTTGACTTTAAAATGATATATAAATTATTCAGTTATATATCCTCACTACATACCTTGCACAAACGTATATTATATACACGTGAACAACTCAGGGAGCACAACAAAAAGATTCTTAATTCGCTCAAGAAGCTGCGTATTCAGGTACAGTCGGATTATATGAACCTACACACACACGCACACAGCAAAGCACATATATATATATATATATATATATATATATATATATATATATATTATATCCGTGTGTGTGCATCAGCACGCATACCTATCTTCTGTTGGAAGATTTCTTGGCATTAGTAGGAATATGTGTGGAACCTGAACCCCCCTCCCCCCTCGTCGTCATATTATTGATTAGACTGCAACGAAGACCGCCAAATCGGAAGCAAGTGCAGGAGGGGGAGGTATATAATTTTTCCGACACACACACACATACACACACACACACACACACACACACACACGCGCGCGCGCGCGCGCGCGCGCACATATACACACACGACAAACAAAGAAATAAACAAACAAACAAAGAAGCTACATTAAAGCGATCCCAACACACCTCCATAGGTGTGAAGAAGGAACATAAAAAAGAAGGCCACGCATCAGCTGCCTCCTCCTCCTCCTCATCTTCCACAGAGGGCAAATCGCCAACAGAACCCAGAGGCGATAACGGAGAGCAGGGCTTCATCTTAGACCCCCTGGCCAAAGTAACGCGCCAAACCACACCTTAACCACGAGGCAGGGGGGGGGAGGGGAGGAATCTAGGGAACAGCGGGATGTATTGAAATATCTGCAAGTGTCTAGGAAAATACCCACGATTTCCTTCCTCAATCACTGTCGTGGTTGCTGCGGAAGGAGCAGTTGAACGTTTACTTCAAAGTCCGCCTCTTTGAGACACTTGTTCATAAGCAGTGGCGTCGTAACTGCTGGATATTCCTATTTTCTTATATTTACTGCTGCTGCTGTTGTTGTTGTTGTTGTTTGGAAAAGGCCTCGCAAGTGTCAGAGGATATTCTCAGGAAGCAGGCCGTGAGAAGGATCAGGATTGCGAGTGACATGTTGGAACAGGTGAGGTCATGGTAGTGATGGTGATGATGAGGATGATGATAACGATTACAGTGATGACGACGACGAAGAAGATGATGATGATGATGATGATGATGGAACCCCCATCATCATACTGACGCTAACATCATAATGGTTACTAAATCCGAAAGAAGCTCGGTTGAATATACGACTATTTCTCACCCAAAATTATCAAAAACACGCGCCGCAATATACAGGTTGTCCACCCGCTCGGGCAAGTGGCAAAAGACGCCAAGGCCAAATACACTCTCCTATTCAACAAACACCGCGGGGTGAGCGAGCCCCCCCCTCCCTTCCCTACTCGTTCCTTTTCTCTCGCACATTCAGGGGGGGAGGGGCGGTTGCGCTCAAGTCTCCTTTTTACCAATCGGCAAGGACGCTTCATGCGCAGTGGTTTGTGCATTTATGGCTGCTCTTATGCGTGTGTAGGCTGGGCATGAGATCTTTGAGCTGGGAGATGACGTGAAGAGGATGGTGCGTCGAGTGTAGTAGCAGTAGTAATGTGATATTAGTCGTTGTAGGAGCAGCCATAGTAGTAGTAGTAGCTGTAGAAGAAGAAGTAGTAGTAGTAGTAGTAGTAATAGTAGTAGTAGTATTGACAGAGGGAGGCTGACGTTCGTGTTCGCAATAATTCGTCGCCATCTGTTTAAAGACCCCGTACTAAGACAAAACAAACAATAGTTGGCATGGTATAATATGATGTTATATGTCCGGTTTTGCTTGTTTAGAAACGAGAATCGATCGAGATGCTGAGGGCGTGCAAGGTGCGCAATCCCCCCCCTCCCCCTCCCCCTCTTTCGCTCTCCACTAGCGTTGCGTTCGATGAGTATTCGATAGCTTGCTGGATAGCCAGCAAAGCAGATTGGCCGGAGGCAGTACAATCATAATGAAGGATATGGTTCTTTTGATGTTCTTCTTTTTTTCCAGTAACAGTTGTTTTGGGTTTTTGCGTGTGTTTTGAGTTGTCGGTCGCTCTCTTGTGGTGAATGACTCCTCAGGAGGCACGTAGACGTGAGATTGAGAAACGAAATCAGCCGCAGAGTCATGAGGAGGTAGGTCTTGGGAATGGATGAATCTGATGTGTTGCGGATTGCGCTGTGTATAGTATTATCTATTATATTAGTTGATTAAAATACATATATATATATATATATATATATATATATATTTATATATCAAGGGCACACTTACGTGTCACATCTAATACCGTATTCGCTGTTGTTGATGATGTTGTTGCTATTGTTGGCGACGGTGTTCTCACAGGGCCGTTTCTCGTCGCTCTTCCAAGCTATCAGCACCGGCGTGTCCGAGATGGTCGGTATTCAAAGTGCACACGCAAACAATAGAAGAGACGTAGCAGCAATAGCAGCGCAGAGATCTGCTAGATCCACAGAACTCGAGGATGTGTATATCGTGTATTGATGGTGCTCCTCCTTCTGTTGTTTCTGGGCAGGTGAGAGGGAAATTTGATGAGATCCTGAAAGACACCGAGAGCAAGTTGTTGTTGTACCAACAGTAAGTGCTATGCCCCCCCCTCCTCCCCTCTTCCCGCGCCTATCTACAGCGCATACGAAATGACTGCGAACAGCTTTGTGTTGGCAATGATTACGCTATTGAGTGTGTGCGGTATGTGAGTGTGTGTGTGTGTGTGTGTGTGTGTGTGTGTGCTTGTACAAGGGAGAGAAAAAAGAGTTTCCTTCTCTCTCTCTCTCTCTCTCTCTCTCTCTCTCTGTGTGTGTGTGTGTGTGTGTGTGTGTGCCTCTCTGTTATCATCGTTGTATGCATTTCCTCCTAATCGACGCTACTACCACTACTGTGCACTATTGTTTTTTATGCGTATTAGGAGCATATCTAAGGCGAATCGAAGGCAAGAAAAGTTTATACGACGAGATCTCCCTGTGTTCCTCAAGTACTATATATATATATATATATATATATATTATATTTATATAAGTGTATATATAGTACTGATAAACAATCAACGATGTACAGTTGTAGAATCATGCACACATAGATACAATCCCCTTGTCGTTGTCTCCCTTTTTCATGTGTTTTGGCGCGCTGCGCTCTTACAGGCACTACTCCTCCCTCACCGTATCTGTGAGCAAGATGACAAAG